>JAPEVF010000769.1:0-21547 GCA_029747585.1 Pleurotus djamor
ACAGACCCTGCAAAAGCCATGAAAAGCTGTGGGAGCAGCTGCGACTTTTCACAGGATCTGAAAAAGCCACCGAAAGCTGTGAAAGCAAGAACACACCTGATCAAACTTTTGTGGAAGCTATAAAAGCATCATAAAGCTGGCTGTAAAATTAAAGTCATCTACAAAAGCATTGAAAGAACACTTTCCAACTTTCAGTACTTTGAATGACCAACACTTTTTACGTTGTAGATTTTTTATGCTCCTACTCAAAACAGGTTTTCCTGATGTGGTAAGTACCGTTTGTATGTGTTCCTTGATTCAGCCAACTCACCTGTTTCATCTGTCTGTCACCCATTGTTCTCAGTCCTCTGCGACCTTCTTCTACTCTCATTTTGACTCAACAGTATTTTGAGGCTCTGAATCTGGTCTGTGAATCAGTTGAAACCATATTCCAGAGCAATTGAACATGACATTCAAGCTTGCCACCGTGAGTTCAACGACGCGTAAAGCCATCTAGCTACCTCTGTTTGTCCCGCGTCAAGCTCCTCCACCTCGTCTTGCCAACATTGAGAAACCTTCATCGTCCACGAAAGAGACAGATACGTACGAGCTCTTTAGCTTCCCTGCACCCATTCATCAGTCAACGCACTTATCTCTCTTTCAGGAGCTGTGCTGTACAGAAGCGATAGTTTCGAAATCATTGGGCCGTTCCATCAACAACTTGCGTGACTCCATTATCGTTTACAAGCCGTACACGACCACCATCTCTGTCTGCGCATGGTCGCCAAGCCGTAAGTACAGGAACTTACAAAGCAACACACCCAACGCTAGCGCAAAAATATGTCGGTATTTCCGCAGTCATACCCTACAATGTCAACACGGAGGACTACTCTATCATCGTACCACGCAAGTTCTTAGACTCTCTCAATTGACCTGTTCAAGACGCCGCGTGGATGAATTTTTTTGTATAAAACAAAGACAGCCAAGCATCTTCTTCGACACCAGCTACTCTACATCCACACCACCAACGTCTGGTCTTGCACACCTCAATTAATTTCGAGTCGCGATTGAGTGTCGCGGAGCCACAGTGACATAGGAGTAAATGACTTGTACCAAGTGAGTTGAGGAAATTACACAACACCGCGATGAATCCTCACTTCGAAGCAGGGAAGAGTGCATAATAGCCAGTAGAGTATGTTAAGTATAGTTTTTTCAGGCTTGGTCTGGCTCCACCCTTCCCTTGACCAGCGATGAACGGACACAGGTACTTATGCCGCTTCCTTACCCCCCTCTATCCTGCCATCCCATGTCAACAGCTCCGATAGAAGATGCTGAACTTTTTCGCCATTGGGGCAGTGGTACCCGGAGAGAAAGGATCGGACGACCCTGCTTATGATGAACATGGTGGTGAATATATGTCCTACCGATTTCTATACCCACCACCGCAGTTGTCTTTCAGAATCTATCGACTCGATCTTGGTTCGTTCATGTCCGTTGTTTCCCGTTGCCAGTGAGTTCCGGCAAGCCTACTGTAGCTTTCACCTTCCCTCTGTATTCCAACGTTACTCACTCGTTCCACTTGTGCGGGCTCCCGCATATACATGTCATAAATTGAATTCCTTCCTCTCGAGTCCGAATACGCCAGATCGTACGTCGTCTGCGTGTAAAGCCATTACAAGATTTCTTTTATGACTTCATGACCTTTCCTTTGCTTTGTGACTACCACAAGTACTCTCACCCGAAAACTTCAAAAAGGTAGACAACATAACGACCGCGACGCCTCAATTGAGCCCGGTCATTCGCACCAGGTGAACTGAGAAAATTGGCAAACCTAGGTAGCGATAAGGAAAACCTACCACCGACCTTCCGGTTGTCAGGGGGATCGGAAAGAGACTCGATGTGCGAGCGCCGAAATTAATGTTTTTGATGAGAGTTCAGAACTTCGAACCACTTGAGTATGTGTCAAGACGAAAATCGCGAACGCGGGGGATTGCAGACGTTAGTAAGCGAGTAGAAAAAAGAGGCGTCATGGATGAATTGACGAATGATAATGGAGTGGATGGCAAAGGGCGGAGCGATAAGCCGGTGACATGAAGACTAGTCCATCCATGGAGTATCACGAACAGGTTGATTGGGAAAGGTTCAAAAGTTGTGCAAGGGCCATGTTCGCAGTTCACGATGCCTTGTAAGGGTCTGTATAATAGCCGTCCTCTTTTTTTGAGAGTGGCCAATGGCGAGAAAGTCAAATATATGGTTTAACACGCATGGATCAGAGGTGTGTCGGGTTTTGTATCGCGGAGTAAGAGCTACGAATCACTGGCGAGTGGAAACGAAAAGACAGAAGGCGGTAGAGAAGAGTGAGACGTATGGGCAGACTGCTGGGAGAAGAGGTGGGATGGCCGAATTGAGAAACGAAAAGAGCTCTATCAGCACAGAGGACGATGAATCCGGAAGAGCCGTCCCAGAACTAGCTGTAGTATGTTTTGCGTGACTTTTCGTTTTCCGTGAATCCCCAGGAAGTCCAGGGCTGCGAAATACAAAAGAGGCGGGAACATTTACGGCGGCTCATTCTGAGATTCGTAGGAATAGTGGTGCTGGACTCATAGTTTCTTGCGGTGGTTATGGACATAAGTAATGCGCCGCTCGCTTGTACCGTTTCGATGTTTCGATTATCAGAATCGAAGCGAATGCCATTATTATCCCAGACCCGAGTGAAATTCGGTGTTATAGAAAAACAACGTTGTAAACGGACGATACAGAACCCTGATGTACGAGGGGGCAAGGTAGCGACGTAACGGATCGAGTTCAAATTGATGATCAAGTGGCTTCTAATCCACATGGAAGGATGCGTCCATAGCGGAGCTAGTAAGCATATTGTGCCGAGAACCACGTCTAATCGCGGGGTGGACATGAGAGGCATCAAGACTGAGAAAGGCACCGGCTAGAACGATGCAGGAGGCAGAGTCCTGAGAATCTAGAGCTGCAGAAGAAGAGTATTTGGGATGACGTGGAGGAACAAGCAGCAAAGTGCATACGTACCTCTTGGGACCAATAACCTTCGACACAACCGTCCTCAGAGTCCTCAGTAGATCCATCGAGACATCGAATACCAGCTCGCTGAAGAAGTGCGCAGACCGACCTGTTGGGAGTGGAAAGTGTGCAGACTCAGAAGGGTGTGTTTACCGATGCTTGTCGCTGGGTTCAGTAGGAGGTGGTCGCAGTCGAGAGGGACACATCATCTAGCACTAATCCAGGCGCCGACTTGAGTTCAAAGTCAAACTCCGTCCCTTCACGGTCGAACTTCCCTCTTGTTTCTTATCCATTGTCGACTGAACTTCTTTCGGTCGGTCTCAAAAATCATCTCCTTCATGCGCCTGTACTGATTGAGGTACGGTTCGTATCCTGTTCTCAATTCGTGTCTCGCTCACTGATTCCGCATATTACTTTGTACATGCACCTAATGCTCTATCGGCTCTTCCTCGAATTTCGGCATGGCGTACTTATGTGTTCTTCCCTTTGTAGTTTGACCTTCTCCACTCGGGCTAGTTCTTTATGTTCGGCGTCACTCTCGTGGATACTCTACATACTCTGCGTGACGATTTGTAACCCCATTACGTCGTCCATTGTCTTCATGTAAAACCCATACTACTCTAAGACTACTTTCCCGTGGGTTCGTCGCCCTTTTTTCGTCCTGTGCCCATCAAACCATGGTATACAAACTTCCGAGTCTTCTACGAAAGAATGATATTTGACGGCGCGACGATCCATGATGCATGAATACTTATGTATGTATGCCTGCCAGGTTAACTGAGAAAATCGAGGAAACCTAACCAGCGTCATACGCCTCGACCTTCTCCATTGAATACCCTATGAGCGCTGTTGTTTTTTCTCTTGATCTTTGATATCATTGCTTCGCTTTTTGAAGTTTGTTCCGAGGTCACGTAGAAAGGGTACCTTTGACTAAATGCGATTCGCGTTGGATGCTGTGAGTATCCGTGTTCTTGGGGACCAGTCGATTTTTCTCCTAGAGTACAACGAGGACGCTGGGTATTCCCAAGAACGAGTGGTTGGAAGGGTGTTGCAGCCCATTTTTGCCCTTATTACCCGCTGAATCATGGGTGGTGGACGGAGGTTTGACAGACTAATGACAGTTCGAGTGTTGGGGAAGTGGTGGGGACACTGACGCGAACAGCGGGGGAGATCGTGGAAGGGGTGGTAGACACTACAATGCCAATGTTGAATGAAGCGGAAAGCCAAACACGGTTAGACTTACTCTAGTCTAGACAGAACCGAACAGGTGGCTTACAAGAAATTCCATAATCGTGGAGAGGATCCGTTCTCGAAGTCGGTACATGAACATGACTCGTTCAAAGGAGGCGTTGAATAATGAAAACAGCAAATCCGAGGCCACGGACGACGAGAATGCTATGCAACCTCCGCTTTGAAGTTCTCGATGAAATGGATGAATCAAAGCTAACTAGAACCGATAAACTGGTACTTGCTTTCGCATCGAATGACTCGAGACCCTGTATAACACAATGGCACCATTCATGAAACCGTTTTTCGAGACGCGTCAAACAATCTTCGAGTCACAGCAATAACCGAGCGACAAGGGACGAAGAATCTAGCCGGCTCATATACATATGGATTCACTCACTCTTAGCTCTCCATCTACTGCGATTAGATGTGCCGAAGAATGAATAAAGGGTTTGGGAGGACACAACCATCCGTGATGATCGATGACCAATGGGAACTTGCAAAAAGAGACGGAAGGGGTGACACACCCACTTGGCGCCAGCAACTTTGAGTGACGCTTCTCGGGTGCGCACTGGACCAGTCGTGAATTTACCTCAGTTCACCTGTGACATTTCTATGAGATTGGGACATCAGCGGATTCATTGGCGGAGAGATTGTAACCTGGAAGGACGGAACGGGGATGAATCGGAGAGAAGTTCAGAGAACACACGGGTCGCGTTCAGAGCGGCGACCCCCCGTTGGCCAGCGTACAGCTCCGAAATGAGAGAAGGATACACTCAGCTGGAGCTTCTTAGCTCTGTTGACATCAATGGAAGTGGTTTGGTGCTTCCTGAGGGCATTATCGGTCTGCGATGGATCAGAAGCCTGAAGAAGGAAGTTGGACGGAGTTTCAAAGCTGGCGCTTGGATTAGCGCTGGATGACGCGACCACCTACTGCAAACCTACTGACCCAGCGATATGCATCGAAATCACCACTAGGCCACTCTGCACGTCCAACAATCTCGTCTATATACTTCCTCCGGGAGCTGGGCTTGGATGTCTCGACGGATCTGAGAGACTGAGGACTTTCGGGATTGTTGTGTCGAGGGTTATGGGTCCCAATGGTACGTGTACGCTTCACTTCTCGCTTATTTCTCGCTCAAGAGTGTCTTTAAGTTTTTGCGCAGCTCTCGATGTCACGGCCTCTCTCTCTCTCCCATAATTCTGGCCGTTGTCGACCCTAGGCGTTTCTCGCATTCACCCATACTCAAAGGGACGACAAACTCATCGGTCAGGCAACGCATCGAGCTCTTCTCCATGTTCCACTGTCTACAACTCAGTCTTAGACTTTCTCGCCAGAGATTGGCTCGCAGTCTTCCATGGAGCTGAGAGACTCCAAGTACGGTTAGTTTCGATGGTTACGGGTTTTCAGAGGTACGTATGCATCCTGCTTCTCGCTCCTCCGCGTCGTCTCAAATCTTCTTCTTCCGCAGCCTCAGATCGCCAAGCTTCTCACACCGCCATCGATCTAGCTGCTGTATACTCTACCCTCTCTCGTATCCACTTGCACTCGAAGGGATGATACGATCATCATACAGAGACAGGGCTCTCCGCCTTGGCTTGCTGATGACTGTAATCCATGTACTTGTCATTCTCTCGTCTCCCTCCTTCCCCCATTCACATCTAAAGAACCCTGTCGATTATCAATACTCGCTCCACCCCTGCTACCCTACCCTTAAGCCGTACACTGGTGTTTTCGCTACCAGCAGCTTCCCAGACACCGCGTAGTACTATAGTACTCTACTCTAGTACTCTCTGTTTGTTCGACGGTACAGCAGACGTGCCGCTCATTCTCAATCCACTCGTGTTGCCCCCTTCCTGTCCGATCGTTCCATCTTCCTTGCGTTGAGGTTCAGAATCGTCCCGGTTCAGACGACGTTCATCACACGCATATACTAGAGACTTTCAAGTGGATCTTGACCGCACCGCGATAATGTTCCGTTCATCGAAATGGTACAAAGGCACCGCGACACGGAGCTCCTCGAATCCCTCAGTCCCTCGTCCCTCCAAATCTAACAACAAGAAAGGAGCTGACGTATTCGTTCGACCAACGCTAGTCCATTGCCCACGGCACATCACCAGCCTCCCTTCAGACACACCCCAGCGATTCACAACAAAAGGGGAATTCGCGCAAGATCACAGCCGGTCTCCTAGACACATTCCTCACAATGCAATGGCTCTGCGCTGATCAACCTCCACTCGCGCTCATCTCACCCATCTCACCGGCTCCCCCAGTAAGCCGCCCACTACGTCGACGCATCTCACAAAAGTATACCCCTTAGCAGTTTCCCCTGACGTGCGTACGTACATAGTGTGTTCCATCTGTAAGTGTTCTGCAATTCACCCATGTCACCTGTTTCATCCGTTTATCGCGCATCGTTCTCACTCCTCCTCACCCTCAGTCCACTGTCTCGCCCGTTCCAACATATATCACCCAACTTGATCAACACCGAGCAACAGCGACCACGGTGCCGGGTGCGGATCCGTTTACCATTGCATCGAGATTCGCAGGCTCGACTCGATGAAATAACGGAGCCTAAGTCCCAAAAAAGCTAAAAGGGACTTGGTACATGCAGAGTTGACCAGCATCATCCGACACTGCATGTGTGAGTTTCCGAAATCGCTCAGGAGACCTGTTCGGAAGGAAGGTCCTATCAAGTGATCTCCATGCTCGATTCCAGCGTTCACTGTCCTCTCCAAACTAGGACCTTATCGTCTGTTCAGTGGAGAAAAGTGTAGAGTAAGCTGGAGAGGCGGAGGATGGATAGAAGGAAAGTAAGTTTTCAGTATTCGTTTCGTTCGCTTGTTCGCCTCAAATCTCTGGACGCTCCCGTTGCAGAACTGGCACGAAAAGATGTGGCCTACCAGCTCTTTGGCTCCTCGCCAGCTGTATTCGCTTCGCATTGGCTTGAGGTTTGTAAATATCATGGTTTTCGCCGGCCTGATTACCAAACGGTCGAAAAATTTCCATTGACCTGGGCCCACCATGTTCATCCGTGCATGATCCGTCTACTCTACAGGGATAGCAACTAGAGAGGATCGTGTGACATTGGCTGTATGCGCCCAACTTCATAGAGATTTCGCCGTTGGAATGGGGTACGTTGGATGTGGCTGGAAATGGGACTAGAAAAGATATGAGGATGTCTGGGAGCAGAGACTGGTTGGTACACGCCGCAGAGGAGAAGAGAGAAGGGAAATGAGAATCGAAAATTTAGAAATGAGGAAACAAAAAACGAGAACAGAGAAAATNAAAAGCGNAAAAAACCGAAAACGAGAGCAGGAAAGGGAAGGGAGAAATAACAACGAAAAAAGAGAATCGCGAAGAACGGAACACACACACTTTCCAAGCCATCCCCCCCTCCCTCTCCCTCTCATCTCTCTGCCTTTCAACTCTTCACCCCACCCATTCGAAGCACCATTCTACGCCTCCAACCTCCTCACTAGCGTATCCATTTCCTCTAGCCGGCTCAATGCGGCGTCCTGTTCAAGCTCTATTATCTCTGTAGGCCGCCTGAGGGATTTGTTCGTAGAGAGCGGGTCGCTAATTTCGGATTGACGGCTAAGGAGGCGAGTATTGAGGACGTCCCATGTGTGTAACGATGATGAGGAAGCTCCCAGAAGCGCACTCGAGGTCTTCCAACCACGAAACGATCCTTTCCCTCTCCCTTCTTCCCTCTCATTTTGGAGAGCAGTTTTAATTCCAAGAAAACCCAAAGCCAGAGGAGACCGTTGGACGGACTTCTTTGGGACTCATTCTCACTTTTATGTTTGGAGCTTGATCGACTGGCGTTCGTTTTTGTCTGAGGTACGGAGGAAAGCGGTTCAAGGCTGTACTCAAGATGCACCGGCTCGCTCTTTGGTTTTCGTCGACGCTGGAGCACACATTATACTGTAGTCAAGGCTGAGACTGAGCTGATGATAGTGGTGCTTACGGTCAACGGGAGCGATTCGATGCGTTGGTTACGCATCTTTGCATGCTAGAAACTGAAATTTAGGAGAGTGTTGGTGATCCTGAAAATGACAGACATCCTCGACGTTTATGATCGAATGCCATGTAGCTTTTCAGGATAATTCGACCGTTCTTGGAGCCTTGTAGGGTAGAGGGCATGACCGTCCATGCGAGGCGTTGCGGTACAAAGAGGACTGAGGAGGTGAATTTGGAGCGACAGGGGGGATCAGGGAGATGGAAGGGGGAACCGTGGGATGGATTGTACAAATGCGTCACCGATCGAAAACGCAAATTTCATTCCCACTTCTTGTCCTCGCCCTCACATCCATCGAACAACTTTCCATGCCGCCTCAATGCCTCCAACTTCGAACGATGCAGAGCTCGGAAAACTATCAGAAAATACTGTGAAGTCGTGACCTACGCGTTCCGAATTCCTTGGTCGAATGTTGCCTCCACTAGTTGACTAGTTGGTGTAAGCGTTTTGCACCTGCTTCATCCTTTTCTATGCTAATCGACCTCCTCAGCCACCACACATTGACGAAGAAGACACGGGATACCGTCCTCCGCAGCGTCACGTCACTACCATGAGCCCAGGTCCCCCTCCTCGAGGTCACGAACCGTCCTTGCTTTGCTCGAACCAAGCATTCCCGAAGCAGTAGATCTGCTGCTTTTCTGTCGGAGCGATGAATCACGGTCCAGGTGAGTATACACTTCTACTACGTCTTCTTCACCTACTGATGTATGCTGCTTTCTTTCTGAAGGACGAGTCCTCGCTCTCTGGATCGGTCCTACTTCCCGAAAGGCCTCTCGGGCTCGACGCCCCCCGGTCACGTTGTAATACCCGCCAGCGTCGACCGCGTTTTTGAAGGTCGTGGATAGTGATAGAGGTTCGAAAGGATAGTTAGGGAAAAACGACGATGAAGATAGGACGTCTAGATATGAGGTCTGGTACGGGCCTGAGGAAACACGCCAAACAGAAACCTCCAACAACTTNCCCCCCTGTCCCTTCCCCACGCGTCACTTTTATAGGATGACATCGCCTCCAATATGCCGCTACGACTCCGAGCTCACCTTTTGGTCAAGCACCCCACAAGATTACATCCATCCCCCTGCCATCCAGTCGTGTCGCAGCCGTTTTCGATGCATACACCTAAATCGACCGAGCGAGCTATGGGTTTAGAGGGTTAGAGTGCGTTGCTTATGGAGGTGGAGTGGGGTTGTGATGATGAAAACTGAACTGACGAAGAATTCCTCAAATCCACGATCGATGTCTCAAGCACACGTCCTCCCTCTCGCGCACATGGACTTCATCATTTCGGGGTTCAACATTCCCCTTGCCTACATCCCTCCGCGCTATGGCTCGACCGCCGGCATGCTGCTACCCAGGGACCGATCGAGAGACACTGGCACCCACCTCGTTTATTCTTCTCCTCTCAAAAATCGTGCCCATAGGCAAAGGGACCCCGTCGACCAAAACGCCATCATTCACCTATTTCCAACTTCCATCCCCTCGTGACGCGTCCACCTTTTCCGTGGTTCGGATCCTCCCTCCCTTTCCTCAGCGACCATCTCAGACCTCAGATCCCAGGGCTCGACGCACACAGCATCACATGCGGCTTTTCGTCGCAGGACTGGCAACTATTCGGGAGGTGGTTTCGGATACGATAATGCTGATAGTCGTGGTTGCGGTTGTTGGTTGTTGGTTAGGGATATGCACGTGCGAATTCTGAGGTTGTCGCGGTGATGGTGCAGGGACAAAGGGATTGACGAAGAACACGAACCAGATGTCGAGAAATTCTGGGAGGAAGGTTCATTGGTGTCGTCTGGTTCTCCCGTCTTACCTCCGAACTCCAATCTCCATGCTCCACGCTCGCTGCGTCGATGGGATCAACTAACGGACCACTCGGTCAGGAACTCGATGGGATCTAGGGCAGGTAAGTGTTCGGTTTCGCTTGACCTTCCTCACGTCCACCTTACGTTCCCCCTTTTTGCAAACCACCGAAGCCTTCCTCTATCACTGGCCTCCACCTTGCGGCTCCCGCTGCTGCTACCCTTTTCTTTTCGTCGCCGCTGTCGCTGATACAGTCATTGCCGACACCATCGGCGGTGGTGATGGTGGGCGCAGGCGTTGCTCTTCCCATACTGGCTTTGTCGCCCCTCCAACCCATCTTCAATCTTCCCGCACTTTGTTTTCTCCAGGTTGACGAGGCTAGGCATCTACTGAATGCTGGAGTCAGCATGAAGGAAGAAGAAAGTCGGCCTCGGTGCCAGTTCTGGGAAGGAAAAGGGTGATCGCCTTGGGTGCGGGTTGGATGCGGTAGAGAGCTAGCTTTCGATGTGCGGACAAAGAAGAAAGTATCGATCATTCAAGTGACTGGCTCCGCGCGACTCCTGAGGTTTCGTTGATACACTCGTCGGGTGAGATCAACACATGGGTATATTACGGCCAGTGTCAGTCCGCAACCATCGGCGCGATTGATCGATGCCAAATTCCCTTTTGACAACCCGATACTTATATGACAGAACTCTTGAGGTATACTCTACACGGTCCGATGAGTACGCAGCTTCATCCAATGATAGCCGTATCGGAGTCGTTTGATATCATGATGCAGTCGACTTAGAAGAACGATTCGCCGGGTTTCATCCGCATCTGCGTACCAAGAGGAGCACATACAGAGATCACCGGCCCCGAAGAAGTCAGGCCATGCAAAGAATGGCATGGCTGACGGCTTACGAAGAATACAATGCCGTTGACGCGGTCTTTAACCACCGACGCAGTCATGGTTCCACGACGAGGTAAGTCTCCTCGTTCATCGCATTCGAGGAGGTTAAATAGCGTGAACCAGGACCGAAGACAATTCCTCCATAGCCAGCAACTCAAAGCCTCTTCGACATGCGTCTTTCCACTTCGCTCTCTGCATTTGCGGCCTTGATCGTGCTTTTCCCGTCCAACATGATGGTCAGCGCGGCTGGTGATTTCGCTTACTCGTGTTCAGGCTACTACGTGCACGACAACCATTATCTATCCGCGAACTGCGGCGACGGACATGGAGGATACAAAGATACGCAAATCGACCTGAACCAATGTATCGGAAAATCCGGGAACAACCTTGTTTGTGCGAGGAAGTACGTACTCCATTTTACCTTATTGCGCTGTGATGTGATCTCTGATGTGTTGAACTTTAGTGGTGGTTACGCCGGCTCGTGCTCTGGATGTAGCATCCGCACAGGATGGTACATGACCTGCGGGTATGTCTTTCATTTTGCTCAATGATCTGGTCTCACGATGCCCGTATCTGTTACAGTTGCAGTAATACACCGCAAGGGAGCTACCTCGTCGCCGATCTCAGTATGTTCTCCTTCGTCTTTGACCTGATTGAAACATGGCGCTGACTTCTGTATTTTTTGCGGCGTAGATGACTGTGTGGCGAATATTAATGGAAACTTACAATGCGCTTAATGTAGTCGATCGTTCAATTTTCAATTATTCCGCTGATGGAATTCATCATCGCACAACCATTACCTTTCCAATCCGCTATCCTCCTCCGATTCGAGAAAGCCTGCGTGTTCTTTGGAGATTTTCGGCTCTTGTCATTGTATATTTTGGTCACCTTGACTTTGGTGTATTCTGCTCTATCAATGAACTTGAATTCCACTCGCGCAGCTACTTTCCGCCAAGCGAAGCGTCATCTGACCCGTCTCTCTTATCCCCAGCCGGCCTCTTGTCGCCCTGCCCGTGTGAACGGCGAAATTTTGTGTCGGATTTGGGTTGGGTCACCACCAAACTGCCATGCAACCTCAACCTTCTGTGTAGTGTTCCCATGCGATCAATCACCTGGATAAAGAGTGCGCACACATTCTACCACATTCTACTCTGTACTTGTAAACTTTTCTTATCTGCCTGAAATAGGACTGGGTCGCTCTCCGCGTCGGTTTGCGGAACCCTTTCCTCTCTCAACACACAACTACTATCATGGAATGGCTCCGAGATGACCGCAGAAAGGTGTCCATCATATGCGAGTGTCTTCGTAGTCTCTCAAACCTTCAGCGACTTGAACTCTTTGCATCGACTGAGAGTGACCTCGGCCGCATATTCAAGGCCATTCCACTAGCAGCTCCGCTCACTCATCTCTCCATCAATATCAAGGATCAATGTCCAAGTTTATCCTCTTTTTTGTCCGCGCATTCCTCGACGCTATGCTTTCTTCGAATACGAGGGTGGACTCTGGATACTCAACAAAAGCTATTTCCATCCGCGTTACTCCGCTTGCTTACCTTCGATGGTCCGTCGCAGCTGTGGAAGGATATAGCTCAGGTTGCCCCAATCAAACATTTAATCACGACCGAGTTTCTACAACTAACCAAAACCTTGGGGGACAAAACCTTTGATCACTTAACATCGTTGATGTTTTGCTTAGGCGACATAGGTACCGTGGGCACCCTCGTTCAGAATGTCGTGGCCCTCAGTCTGGTAATTGATGACGACGATGACGACGATGATCCTGAGGTGAATCAAACCTGAATCTGCCTCTATGAATGGTTTATAAGGGGACTGACGGTCGCCTGGTCTTTGACAGGACAAGTTTCTATATCTCATGAACATTCCCTTCAACCGCCTCAGATACATCCACTTCGTGGGATATCCACGCCCGGAGGGCTTCACCCAAATCATGAACGACCTATTCCATCATCATCGCTCGCTCGTGGTAATCGAGTTCAGCGAAGGGTCGTTATGGACTGAGTGCGGAGTCTATCGCTATACACGGCTTGATGAAGATGGTCTCCCATGGTTTGGGCGACGCGCACCGGGGATATTCGAGGCATGGTATGAGCGGGTGGGTAACGACTTCAAGGCATTTTGTGGTAGGTTTGTAAAACCTTTTGCACATCTACAGCTAAGCATGTTCGATTGAAGGAGAACAATGAACGTTCATGCTTTTGTTCCCTGTACCCAAGTTCCTCAGTTCGAGATATGCTACCTGTCATGCCTTTTCAGACTTCGATATTCTACCATTATTTTACAAAATTCCACTGATGACAGGGAGGAGCAGAGGGAGACCTAAAGAGACCACAATGAGTTTTTGATATGTCCTACTTTAAGCCGACGCCGCAGAGGATGCTATGCGAATCAGACGCCGTATGAGAAAGAATCCCTATACTTATTGATATCAACATCAGCGGCTGCGACGGAGACCAAAGAGAGCGAGACATACGTTGGATACAAGCCTTGGAACCATCAAATCAGAGGCCGTCATGTCCCCCATACTGAGTATATAGCCGCCGAAATCAGTACATCCCTCGGAATGGATGGATCGCAGAGGTTAAAACACGGTGGTTTAAACGGGGGTTAAGAAAAAGGGATACCTACCTCTAGTGTGGATGTAACCTCGGGGACGTACCCGCACCTTGAAGGCATCTTTGAAGTCTGTGAAAAGAATACATGCCCGAAGCAACGGAAACAGCTATAATCCCTGATGTCGAGGTCAACGGCCATGGTGGGGGTACCACAGACACCTAGACGTACTTTCAACCGCCGTGTTCTTCATCGTCCAAGCCTGGAAACTCGGAGTATGACATCACTTCACCTGCATACGAAAGCGAAGAGTTTCACGGCCAAATCGCTGTAATGAGATCGGTAAACCTGGGGCGGTAATAAGAAAAAGAGATGAAACAGACACATATGCATGCAGCGGCAGCGAAACGATGACCGTACGACATCTTAGGCGAAGCCAAGGGAACCACAGAGCTCTGGTCAACACGATATCAGCGTCAACGGGCAGCGGCGTGAACGTCAAGGAACGTACCTTCGAGGTTGACATTGAATCTCCATTGTTCCGTTCGCTAAGCCATGTAACCGTCAACGAAGTGGGATCCAACGATAAAAAGGAAACCCAAGGAGTTTCGTCTGGTTTGGCGACGAAATGAGATTCGAACATGACTGGATGTGGACAGAATGGGGTGAGATGGATGACATACGCGCAGGAGAAAAGAGCGTACGTTGGAACAATGTCCACACTCGACAGCGACTGAACGGTCATCTGACGGTTCCACCACGACCACGGTCTTTGAGGAATTCGATACGCAAGCATCCCCCCGGTCATGTCAGCGAGTCAGTTACGCAACGGCCAATGCTATGTCACAAGGTTCCGGTCGGGGACAAGAGTCGATCAGAACTGTGAATAGGATGAACGGATCAGCGCTACGAACAAAAAAGAACACGAAAACGGACCTCCAGCAGTGGGCAGCCCAGAGCTGAATATAAAGCGCTACCAGTACTCTCGCCCTCATCCAACATGACCACCATAGATACCGCCTCCGCAGCCACACAAATGCAGCGCCTCGATCGCCCGTCTTACATCTAGATGATAAGGAAAGAACCGATGAGTGAAAGGACCCAGCTAACAATGATAATTGCGAGAGCAACTCACCTCAGGAGACACATAGTCGTCTTTTCCACGTTTCCAACCACACGATGGAAGGAAAACCAAGCGGAGCAAGACCATCGCAATGCAGCGCGCGATTCGGTCCAGTCTTCTCGCTAGGGACACCAAGCNATAGTGAGAGAGCGTGTATGAGTTGTTTGAGAGAGATTCGGAGCGTGGAGATACATTGACTGGGGAGAAGTTGCGATGCAGGCGTAGGCTGGGTGGGAGGACAAAAAAACGAAAAACGAAAATGAGAAACATGAAAGTGGACGCGTCATCGGGCGCTTAGTACTCAGGGACTCGGAGGAGTTTCTCCTTTTTCACGTCGAGTGTCCTCTTCAGTGCAGCGAGCTGCAAGAAGTACACGGTAAATTCTAGATACTGGAAAGCTTGGCCAAAACTATAGCATGGGAGACATATCTCCAGTCACCTTCGCGAGTGGCTCCTAGTCTTGAGCCGTTTGGAGTTTCCCTCAGTCGACCTGTCGTATCTCTCCCTTCCTTACTACGGCGACTTTGAGCCGTCTAATTGCTGCCACAATTCGAGAGCACCTCGAATATCAAGCCGTCAAATTCCTACCGTGGAGTGGGAATCGTGTGGAGCTCACTACACGGACGGACGCGTTGCGTCGATTAACTACTTCCCTTCTGTTCTCCAAATGGTGTCTGACACATAAATGGAAAGATTTCAAGATACAAGCTGCATTGTGCTATAGTAAATTGGCGTCAACGACTGCTCAAAGATGGAGCGAACCATGCTCTGTATGAGCCGTCAAAAACTTTCCCCGCTCTCATGCAAAGACCATCAGTCGGTACGAATGTCGGATAAGGCCTGCAACGGTTTATTTAAACTTTCGCTCATCCAACCTGGACGGCGTGATACTAGTACCCATCGGAACAGGGACCGAAATACCATCATGAAAGAAGGGTTGATCGGGGCGCAAGGGAGAAAAACCGAAGTGCATCTCGATGCTCAATAACGTCAAGATAGCAACGGAACGGAGGCGAACCAAGCGGTTGCATAATTGATCGAATTTTCTCAGCCCACGATGTGTTCGTGGCGACTCATGGTCAATGGCAGGTACCTGGTGGTTGGTCCGTCCTATGTTAACCCAACCACCAGTCGGTGTTCGCGGGGGATTCCACAATTTTTTCAGCCTAAGTACCGTTGTCTCGCTAGCTCATATAGAGTAGAGTACTCTACTCTACTTCTATAGGTGTCGAAATCGCGCTTTACGACCGTTTGACTCAGCTTTGACCCCCTGAAACCGTCAACACATCTTCAATGCCCAGGGTAGACAGCGCGCAAACCGGAGCGGTTTTGAACCGAAGCAATCTACGGGTTCTCCCGTCTCCTCTCCCTTGTGTTTCAAGCTGTCCGGCAATCTAGGAAACGGTCTTGTATACCACGAAGGCTACAAAAGGCTTGATGAGGATATCGAATAGGGAAAAAAAAACAGCGGAACTTCCATGGTCGTAACCCACAATTGCTCCTTCGCACTCCTGGGTGGGTGCTACCTGGGTATTGAGTTTCACTCAAACCACCTGTTTGGTGACGGATATTGAATACGCGTCACTGGATTTCGCTGTCAGGTGAGTGTGGATGATGGGGGCTGTTTTGGGGAAATGGACGTGACTCAAAACAAGAGGGCTGCGTACACTCGTCTCAGAGTAGCCAGGTATTCTCAGGTGGGGGTACACACAGTGTCGCAATTTCTTCGCTTCACCTTTCCCATCTCCAGAGCACGACCAGGCGTCATTGTGGGATTTCGACGCGTTGATCTAAGTGTCCGCATTGTTATTTAAGCTCAAGAAGGACGGCTCTCCCTCTAGGGCGAACGCGGGTGCTCAACGGGGTACTACCATTGAGATCGTTGTAGCGTACCCTACGGTGGCGTGATGACTGTTGCCTAGACTGAGCTAAGCGGGAAAATAGCACTGAAAACAAAAACAAACCGCGCGCGGACGAGTTATGGTGCTTCTCACGGGCGGAACACATCTACGTTTTGAGATTTGTTCGGTTCACCTGTTTCATCCACTCAGGGAGTGTGTCAATGACAACAATCATAGGACGAATCGAAGAAAACACATTTGAAACGATGACTTTAGTTTTGCGGACAGAGAGCAGCGTCCCAGACGCATTTGACTGACTCTTCCATGAGGAAGGAAAACACTCCGTGCTGGCTGACCGACGGTGAACGAGAAACAACTGGAAGAAGGAACAGAGAAGTAACTGTTGATGGTAGAGGGGACGGAGTTTGAAAATGAGCGCTAGATTAGCGCTGGATGACGCGTCCTCAACGTCAACCGATGTCCTCTCAACGTCCCCCCAGCTCCGCGGCAGCTACTTTCGCAACCTCATACGCCCGTCGCATTCGAAGCAATCTTTACCTTCCACTCAAGAATAAAGCTAAACCATCCCTTTTGCGGACCTGGCCTCGAATGCCTTGACAGAGCTGAGAGTCTCTGAGTATGGTTGTCTCGATGAGTATGGTTCCCAGGAGGTGCGCATACACTGTATTTCTCGCTTCTTCATTGCTTCAACCAGTATGCTTTTGCAGATTATCATTCAGATTCCTGGGACTCTCCCCTCCGTTTATCTTCCCGGCGGCTTCCCTAACACGCTCTCAGCCTTAGCCTCTCTCGTATCCCCTATACTCGAAGTGACGACGCGATTGGCATCCAGAGACCCGCTCTCGGCCTTGGCTTTCATGCACGTACCTAGCCCTTGTGTTCTTCGCTCTCCCCTTCCGCGCACCATATAAAAACCTCTCGATTATCACAACAAACCCAATCGTTTGTTTCATGACGTTACAACAGGATCTGCGTAGCCTCAACGGCCTTTCGCTATGCTACTGCTTGTCCTCTGTGCCGCAAAGCGCATACCCTTGTCTTCCCCTCGTTTGACCATCCTTTTTACCTTATGGCTTGAATACACGTCGTCCCAATGCTTATCCATGCGTCTGTTGTCGACATACTCTAATACATAGACTTCGACCTTATTCTCAGCTCGCCCGTCATGAGCCTTGATCATATTCTGAGCTTCACGCAGCCGAAATGAAAACAAACGACGAATCGTGTGCACTTAGCCGTTGCGCAAAAATGCAACTTGGATACAGCCATCAGATCCCACTGCGCGTGTGGGGCCGATGCGTAGTTTTCCAGATTTGCTCGATCGACCTGTCCTGATCTGCGCAAGGCACCGCAGCGTCCTCTCAAACTCAAACTCCCTCAACATCTCTTAAAGTACGGTTACTCTCTGATTGCCACCTGAATATCACAAGGCTACGCTCTCCTTCAAAGACACCATGCGCAAGAGCACGAATGGTGATACATCGTCCTCAACAGACCCTCCGTCGTCCATTTACCTGTATCCCTATCCATCTCACCGTCGTACTCCCGCCCCTCCCGCATCCTTACGCTTCCTCATCCATCCTCTCCCATCCGTCCAACAGCCCGTTACCCGCCGCCATTCTCCCGCCTAATCAGCGCGAACCTCCGTGACGCATATTCTATCACTGTACATCCATTCCCCTCATTCCGTCAATCAGTCGTCTGGACTACCCGTCCGCCATTCCTTTAACAATAACAGAACGACCAAAAACTGCCGACTCCTCGTTCCCTATTCGCCGTCTACGTATCCTTTGAAACTAGAGTATGTGGATTGGTAAAAGTGTTATCTCTACAAAACTCGCGTTATAGCATACATGGTACGTGCCATTCGTCAATGTTCCTTGCTCTGTCCATCTTACCTGTTTCATCCGTTCGTCGCCCAAGGTTCTCAGTCCTATGCGTTCTCCCTTTTGACTTCTACCCGCCGCTGGCTCGCAGCGTTAAACCTACATCACCGGACCCGATGCGTCTTCGATACTTGGTGATAAGGAACTCTCTTTGACGCAGACACGCCACAACCACTGTCCATGATAATCGATCACGTCTCGCTGCGACATGAGGAGCGAGGTACACACGCCAACCAATGCGCAACGCACAAGTTCGCCAACTCTCTCACTTGAGTGGTTTCCGTCCAGTCATTGTGAGATCAAGCCTGTGCTTCTCACGCACCCTTCGATGAATCATTCGACAAGTGATAGTAGGAGAGGTAACATTGAAACGATGAAGATGAATGTTTGGATTATGGTACCCGAGTAGGTGATCTGAGGCAGAGGAGCGAAGAGGGAGGGAAGGATTCCGCCTCAATGTATAAAAGAAAGATGTCTTCCTTGCCGGGTTACAGATCGATGGCCTTGCGATCCAGTGAGCTTCTCCTAAGGTAATGGTTTCCGATTTCCCTGATGATTTGCGACGACACGACATACCCATTGCACAGAGACCATATCCTGTGAATACCCCTTCCAGATCCCCAAAAACTCAAGGCATGGGGCATCAACACCCCGCCAGCTCATTTGGCAGTGTGCACGTGTGTTTATATATTCTCCCAGTCAACCTGTCGGAGTCATCTTACACGTTTCGTGACTTGTGACTTAATGAATGACTTGCGAGTTTGGGGACGGGTGGACGGTCGAATAAATCCTAGAAATGAATACCGGAAAATCCATTTATCGTACTAGTAACTGAAAGCGTAGCAGCAATTCATCGCAACGAAGAAGGCACGAGACCGTCGGCCGTTCTGGAGGAGTGTTTTAGGAGGGAATAAGGGGAAGCGTGGGACAAATTGTACATATCCGTCAAGAGGCCATGCCCAAACTCGCATTCACATCGCGCAAGCACTCCTGGCTTCGACTCCAAATGACGCCGCACCTGCGGAGGTACTTCAGACATCATGAATCTGGTCTCTTGAAGTCTTGGCATTCTGCTATCTTGTACGTGTTTAAATTTTTTCTCCTCCGATGTTTTCCATGCTGATCAACCCAGCCAGTCGTTCCCTACCAACAATCGAGCCATGACCGACTAGAACGTCGCCACTGCTGGACTAAGTCCCCGTGTGTAACGTCCAAAGCCAACCTTCGTGGTTTATTCTCGAACAAGGCTGTCTCATAGGGAAAATACATCGGTTTTTCGACTGATGACGGATCAGGTGAGTATGCCATCTTCTTCGTTGCGTATTCAGCCTTGTATTGAGTTTTACCCTCAGCCAAAAGACAACCCAATCCGTCCTTGCTCTCGAGCCTTCGAGCAGGCAACATCCAATCCCAGCCAGTATGGCTTCTCCCTAGTGACGGAAGTAGACAGGAGTCTAGGATCGGTAACGAGAACTGACGACGAATATCTGGGAGGCTGATGGCTATGTGGTGTTGGCGTGAGCATGTGCATATGGAAGGGAGTTATGACCGACACCTACCGCCCTCCTGCTCGATTGAAACGTCGTCGAAGCCGAGTGACTCCTGCGACCGCATTTGACGTCCCTCTGTCCTTCAACCCAATGTTACAACCCCTCCCGGTCGAGAACATCTCAAGCATCAGCTTCTACGTTCCGTTTTTCCCTCCTACCCACAACGCTGCCTATGTTGATGCATCGCGAGCCACCTCCGTCGATGGTGGATGATACGGACGCAGAGTCGAGGCTGCCGCTTTGAAGGACATGCCGTGAGGTTGAGGTGATGAATCGACGAAGAACCACTTACGTTTGCGACGACAACACGATCGATCCTCCCTTCTCCCTTCCCTGCGACTTGTGATCTCCGGAAATCAAGGAAACGTTCCTGTAGACCACGATGAGCAGCGCCTGAGACTGCAAAAAGGCTTGATGAGCATACTGAATAGGAAAAAAACGGCGGAACTTGCGCACATATCGCTCCGAGGGCCCTTCCGCATCCCAGGCATGCGCTGCCTGGGTATTGAGTTTAACTCAAACCACCTGTTTAGAGTCAATATTGCATCACTGGACATATCTTCGAATATACTCAGTCCTGACTCACTGTCAGGCGAATGTGAGCTGGTATGGGGTAGTGAACATTAGAGTAATATTACTTGAAACAAAAAGTGCGCGTAGAGTTCCTTCATAGGCTGAGGGTACTCCGAGGTAGAATTGAACCCAGTTTCGCAATTTCTTCGGTTCACCTGTCGTCTCTTCGGAGCATAGCTAAGTAGGCGTCTTCGTGGGGTTTAACCATAATTGAAATGTCCGAGTTCCTAATTGCGATCGAGAACTTTCCCTCCAACATGGATATGGGTATTCGCAGTCGCAGGTGTTCGCCTCTCAGAAATTGAAACCACCATGTTGTAATCACCGCTGTAAAAAAAAAAACCAACACGAAACGTGAAAATGATGGCACCCAGTCCATCCCCTGAGTATTTGACGGACAGCCTCCATTCAAGTCTTGAGATCTGTTTAGTTCGCCTGTTTCGTCCATCCACATATCGTGTCAATGATCAATCTCCTTCGTAACGGGGTGCTTGCTCACAAGCTTGCTATGGGTCCAGCTGCGTTCGGCCGTTTAACCGGCGAAATTTCAAAACCAAAAGAAAACCACTGTGATTTACTGGTTATTTGGGGAAACGGAACGCGGCGAATCGAAGAAAACAGCCTCTGAACACATTGGACACGATGAACTTAGGTCTGCGTGGAGAGAGCAGTGTTGCGGAAGCACCCCACCGCCCCCGCTGAGCGGAGAGGTACCGCTCCGTATCGGCTGGCCTATGGTGAACGAGAAACAATTTGAAGAACGAATTGAGAACGAACAGAGAGGGAGGCCATTGCGGTGGCTGGAAGGGACGGAGTTTGAAAGCGAGCGCTGGCCTAGCGCTGGCTGACGCGTCCTCTTCGACATGCTTACAACCTCACCAATCCTTGATGTTGATTCAACTCTTCGTACGGCGTACTGTTGCTCAATCACTTCTGAGCTCAGATGACTGTGCTCACGGACTGTGGCCCGTATGGGTTGCTTGAGGCCCATGGCGCGGGGACCTCCCTCAACGCTCAAGAATTCATCCACTCCCAT
>JAPEVF010000077.1:0-54736 GCA_029747585.1 Pleurotus djamor
ACACTCGACCCCTGCTATGTCATTTTGATGCCCGGTCGTAGGCTTTGGGTGTTGCGATCCTAGGGTATCCTCATTCACAAGGAACTCGCGGACCATGCGCGTCTTGTTGAAGTTTGGGTGGGGGCCGAGGATAGGTAGAAACGTCACGAATGACTCCGGGAACGTTGTCGGAAGGTCCACGGCATCAGGAAAAGCAAGCAGGTGGGAATCGCGGGACGCAGTAGCAACGTCGGCGCGGCCATAACTATGGGGCTCTACCAGACCACCAATACGAGCATCAGCTGTGTCAAGCTGGGTGCTTAGTGCACCATCGTCTATGTCCGACACGACTAGACAACTCCAAGTCAGCATGGAAACGATTACGGAATGAATGAAACACATACCACGATGGTGCTCCGGATACTGCAAGTTTTTACCAGAGCTCGAGCCGTTGTCGACATCATCGTCGAAGCACAACCGAGGTGGAAGGAACGTCGCGTCGAGATATGGCTGGAAATCGCGAGGACCCACTGATGAATCGAAGTCAAGCCAGGTGTAATGAACCATGGTAGGCTAGTCGAAGGGGAGGGGCCGAAGGATTGGGATTTTATCTTCTTCTTCCTTAGGTATGCTGTGGACATTTTGGGGTTGTCGGTGAGCTGATGCTCGATGGGCAACCATATCTTGAGGACCCTGAGTTGCATTCAACCTGAAGCAACTACGATCGTTGGGCGCTTCTCCCGGCATGCCGATTACCTTTCGAGCTCCGACACTACCCCCGCAGAATGGCGCGATTGGCACACCTTCGCCAACCCTGCCCCGCTCATTGTGGAACTGCTTACTGTCATGCTCAGCTTGAGCTGAGACTGAGACTTCCTGTAGCCTATCACTACTACAATTACTTGGATATCAAAGGGGATGCTTAGGCCACAAATATCATGTTGAACGTTGATTACCCATTGAGAGAGTGACCCTGGCGAAGCTAAGGAGGCTCAGGGGTAAATACAGAATCTGGTTGTCAAGAGAGCTTGTGGCTAGCAGTGATGTACAGCCATTGTAGCTTAGGGTTCCTTCGAATTATGAGCAGATTGACATATACTGAATGTCAAATTGATTAAAACTAACTATTTCTGCAATTCAAAGGCTGATTTTGGTGCTTTTCAATGGCTTCTTAACCCCGAGGACCGTGGGAAAGCAGACATGCATCAGACATGCTGTCCGCGGACCACGGACTTAGGGGGCATGGCCTCCCTAAATTAAGGCTCAGAACACAAATACAGACAACGGGGACTACATGTCATACATGCACTTGCACGGTGATGTTAATCAAGGATTTTACGCACATGCATTCTATTGATTCAATCAATTTCCCTGTGGGAAGAAACTTGTGCTGTGCGATCAACATTCTAGTTTCCAATAACACGCGCGAAAGTTTAGCCCCCCCCCCTGTACTGTGGCCTGAGGCCCTGAGCAGGCGCGGAAGGGTTAGTTAGGACTACATAAGGTCGATTTGAGAAAAAAGTGGGCATGAGTGGTCACTGGAACATAGACCCCACCGTGATTTGAACACGGGACCCTGCGATGACTGGTTTAACTGCAATCGCATGCTATAACCACTTAGCTATGGAGTCTTGCTGGCCCATGCGCTCATTGCGAGACATACCTTGGCTTATGCTCAAATCAGGCTTATAAGCACCGCCAGATTCTTGGCAAATACTCGGCGTAGTGCTCAACTTCGTAAATACATTTCCTCTCCCTCTCTTCGTTGGCCATATGCTTCAAGCCGCCAGCCCGCACTCACTCCGGGTTCTTATAGAGTCCTAGGCGTTCTGATGCTCAAACGGCGGCCGTCTCTCCAACGTGCGCCTTTCGGTTCATGACTCGTACTGTCAAAGAGTATGTTCTGGATGCGTTTACGCGTAATTACTTCGGTACGCGCTTTTCTAACCTTGCTCATGACCACTAGGACCTGTTAGCTGATTTCAGTGTACATTCATCGGATGAACAATACAGCCTATACAATGGATCACAGCTGTCTGCAGTTGGTCGTATAAAGGTGCGATTAAGTCTTTGAAAGTGACTGCATTCAAACGACTCAACTCAAGTACTTTTCTCAGGTATAATGGTCTCTTTTACCGCTCTTCTCGTCGTCGTCACGGCTGCGGTCGGTTCCATCGCTGCACCACCTTCGAATTCAACCGAAGGCTTCGGGCTCCTTCAGGCTCGTGCCGGAACGCCCAGTGCGACTGGAAACAGCGGTGGATTCTACTACTCGTGGTGGACCGATGGTGCTGCCACCGCTACGTACACCAACGGAAACGGAGGACAGTACTCTCTCCAATGGTCAGGAAACAACGGCAACCTCGTCGGTGGGAAGGGTTGGAACCCTGGTAGTAGCAGCAGGTTGGTCTACTTCTTGACCTACTAACATTTCGTATGATTAACATGATCATTCATAATCCAGGACGATTAGCTACTCGGGTACCTACACACCCAACGGAAACAGCTACCTCTCCGTTTATGGATGGACTCGCAGTCCTCTCATTGAATACTACGTCGTCGAGTCCTACGGCTCCTACAATCCCTCCTCTGCCGCCTCCAAGAAAGGTTCGGTGACCTGCAACGGCGCCTCCTACGACATCCTCCAAACCACGCGCGTGAACCAGCCCTCGATCGACGGCACCCAGACATTCCAGCAATTCTGGTCCGTCCGCAACCCCAAGAAAAACCCAGGCGGCTCGATCAGCGGTAGCGTCGATGTATCCTGTCATTTCAGAGCTTGGGCAGGTGTCGGTATNGAACCTTGGGAGTCAGCACAATTATCAGATTGTTGAGCCGATAGCACTGGTCTGATTGATGGTTACTCTTTCCACAATATTTGCAGAGGCCTTTAGCAATCCGTTCCTTGAGAACTTCAGGCTTGAGCTTGCCGTCCTTGCCCAAGTTATCTTTGATCTCCTTGGGAGTAGATGAGGACTTGTGGTCGGAGCGAGCATCGGAGCGAGTGCGGAGAGAGGAGGAGGAAGGAGAGGAGGAAGATTTAGTGAAAGAAGAGGAAGAAGAAGAATTGTTTTGTTTTTTAGTATAGGAGGAGGAGGAAGATGATTGTTTCTCCGAACGCGGAGCGGATTTCCGAGTTTGTCGTTGGCGTTCCCAGTATCGCCTGTCGATTTCTCCAGCCTTGTACATCATTTGCTCATAGGTCAAGTCGGTGATCCTATGGTCTCGAGAGAGAAGGTCTTTGATGCGGTCGGGAAGGCTGATGTAGTAGCGTCGACGGATGGCAGCATCTCCGTAGTCGGAGCTGAGTTTTCCGACGATTTCCAAGAACTTGATATCATGTTTGGCGATCTTGTGATGATCTTCCATTTTGATATTGTCGAGGTCTTCTTCGGCTTCAGCAACAGGGTCGGAGGAGCCAAAACGACGCTTCAAAACCTCAGAAAAAATTCCGAAGTCAAGCATCCAGTCCGGCTTCGGAGCTCGCGGATTGGACGCAGCTTGCATAAGACCAGATTGAAAAAGATTTGAAGCTGGGTTGTCGAGGTAGGAGAGAGCATACATGACTTTGGCGGTGTCGTTTCTGAAGCTCGAGGGATTGGCCATGACATGAAGGGCGACGGAGGCGAGGAAACTATCAAGTTTGATGGGTTTGTCGCCAGAGAAGCGTTCGGGTGGACCGATTTTAACGCCGCTGGAACGCGATCCATGGTCTTTGAGAAGGACCGAGAGGCTGCTATGGATCGTTTGCATGGCTTGAGAGAGGTGCCATTGTTCGGAGCGAGCGGAGTGACGATCTTGACTATCATCACCATCATCATCAGGTTCGATGGAGGGATCTCCGTCATCGGAGCCATCGGAACCGTCATCAGTGGGATCATGTCCGTGATCAGAGGGTTCATTACCACCATCATTGGAGGGGGGACCTCCACCACCTCCGCGATCGGAGCGAGGCGGATTTGACGGTGGGACACTACCAGCGGGTTTCTCAGACTTCACCGAAGGGGCCTTACGAGACTTCGACTTAGCAGAGCTCGATTTGGGGGTTGCCGGAGGTTGCTCCGATGCTTCCGCATCGGTGGCAAACATCATTAGGCCGCCCAAGATCCCAGATGCAGGTGTTAGTCTCTCAGGTTTCGGAGTGCCAGAGGCAGGTCGGCTGGGTGTCATATGAGGAGGAATCACTCGAGAACTCGAGGTTGGGACGGAGGGAGGCGGAGCGGAACCGAGAAGGGGAGTTTGTGAAGTACCAGCCTTCATTTGTGCCATTCGAGCATCACGTTTGGCATTGGCTTCCGCAGCCTTTTTCTTCCGTTCCGCTGCCAGAGGGGTGACGTTAGTGTTGGCAGCGTGAATAGAGTTTTGAGTTTGTCTCTGAGTAGTGGTCGGGGCCATGGCGGAGATAACGGAGGAGAGAAAAACGAGTGTGGTAGAAGAAAAAATTTGAAAGAATGGGGAGTAGTCGAAATATACTGTTAAGGCGCGTAGGAACGAGGACAGGGGAAGCTCCTAGGGGGCTAGGAGAGAGTCGGAGGAGACGTCGGAGATGTCGGAGGAGACGAGATGAACCAGCGATCAAGTTATTAACTTGATCACCCACTCTTTCAGTGGTTCCAGTAGAGATAGATAAGAGAGTACGAGTCGGAGGTAGCGGAGCTAGCGGAGAGTCGTACGAGTAGAGACTAAGTCAACTAGTGACTAGTGAGAAAGGAGAGAGGGAATGAGAATGGAACTTGACGATAAAGAAGAGGAGCGGAGATGACGGAGAGACGTCGGAGCGACCTTGTGCACGGAGCACCTAGTGAGGGGAAACTAGAACTGATATTTCGACTAGCTGTAACTCTACCTGGGGTGCCTGTATATATACTAGAGGTACCTACTGTATGTAATAGAGCAGCAGTGGTAACATGCGGAGCCAAGACTAGGCCAAGTGCAACATGTGTCTAGCCTTGAGGCAAGGAAAGGGTCCAAGGGAGAGGAATAGCTAAGTCGAAGGTAGGAAGCGGAGCTCGAGGAGCTTGCGGAGAAAGAAGGGATAAGGAAGTAGAAAAGGGGAGATAGGAGATAAATAGGAGGGAAGTGTTAGGGGAGGATCGGACCATAACACCTCCACTCCTCCTCCCATCCGCGCGGCTCCTAGCCCGCCGTCCACACTAAACCCGAAGATACTCAAGCGGGTGTCTACACAGAAACAACCCGCACGTCCTTCCCCTTCGGATGATGCCGGCACCACCCGCAGTCCCGAAAACGATAATACCACCGCTGACCCCAACTCGAGCGACATCGAGGTCGACGTCGACATGACCGAAGCCAACTCAAGCGACGACAAGGTCGACATGACCAACCCTGCCTCGAGCGACAATGAATATGACAATAACGACGACCCCAAATCGAGCGACAGCGAATGTGATGATACCAGTCGCGATAGCCAGACTCCGATGGTTGTGGTGGACGAGGAGGAGGAGGAAGAGTTTAATGCCAAGGATGTTGAGGCAGAGCTCGCATCCGTGGTCTCGATGTTGCAGCCTGACTCGTGGATCACCCCCTGCGTAGCCTACCTCCAATCTTTTGGCGGACACCCCCTTTGGAACTCCCTCATCCTTGCATTCATCAAGTTTGAAGACCATCTATGTGAGCACTCAGGCATTGTAAGTCGTCAGCTAATGCTGTGGGATTAATGGATTTCAAGGTGGTTAATGGTCCAAGGTTCATTGAATTATATCCTGGGCCAATTTTGTAATATATTATGGCCTATTCTGTAATATATTATGAGAATCTAGGGGTAGTTTCCGTTTTTGGCAACTTTTTTTTTGACTCTCCAGACACCGAAAAAGTGGTAGGTGGTGGGCGGCCTCCCATGTATAATATATTATAGACTATGAGGAGACTTCCGCTTTTGGAAGTGTTTTTTGACACTCTAGACGCTGAAAAAAGGTATCTGATGGGCCGCCTCCCATGCATAATACATTATGAAGAATTTCCTTAAGAAGAAACTTTTTTGACTCTCAAAACGCCGAAAACAGACAAGTGTTGGGCAACCTCCCATGTACAATATAATATGACCATCTGCCCGCTGATAATATATTACAGTACAAGTGCCTCCCCATAGCAAATTATCAGTAAAGAGTCAAAATAGATCATGCCTTAGTGTGAGCACCCTCACCCTCAGCTACCTCGTCCTCATCCAGCCCTGGTTCTTCCTGGTCAGAGTTGTCGGTACCCTTCTTCCACATTTCCGCAAATTTCGATGCCAGCGATAGGCGTAAGTTGGCTTGTGCCAATGCATAGGCCTTGAGCCCAGGACCAAACTCGTCGTCGAAGCTTCGTTGTGAACGTCTTTCCCATACGGAGGCTTGATACCGCAAGCTCACGAGGGTACGGCGCATTTCTTCTTTCAATAGTTCGACTTCTTCTTGCCAACGTCGTAGACGAGCCCATGCCTTTGCCCATTCGCATCGAAGTACTGCAATGAACGGGTCAATTGATGAGTAAGAATGCCAAACAAAGCACACATACCGTCATCAATATCAGCCCCCTTTGCATCCTCCCATATCCACGAAACCGTCTGGAACCCTTCCTTTGCAATGACTGCAACGACGTCACGACTTCCATCGCCTTCATCGCCCTCTGTATCCCTCGATACTAAGATTACATTTTGTTGCCCATGCTCCCCTCGACGCGCTAAGCGAACTTGATGCCCATCGTGAACGTCTGGGTCAGTCAAGCAACGTATTGCCCCCGTCGTTAGCTCAGGCCATGGGAGATTCTCCTCATCGCCATGGGCAAGTGCCTTTAACGCCAGCCATGAGGACTGGAAGGCGGAAGACTGCGCGTGTATCTTTTCTTGGTTACGGTTGATTATTGCACGCGTCCGAGTATTAGGTCCTTGATTCCGTGCATGACGATTCTTGTACGCCAGCAGGCGAGACTTGATTACCAGGAGATTTCGGAGTCGGTCAAGGGCAGACCCACACCGAGACTCACGGAACGTTCGCTCACTGTCGATGAGGTCTTCACGGCAAGTTGCCATATCTTCATGAGAGAGCGACGAAGGGAGAATGATGGGGATGGTTTCGGGATCTTCATTGTTTATCGTAACACGTTCGACTTGAGGCATAAAAAGAGTTTGCAGGGCCCAGAATTGAGCAAGAGATTGTGTGAGCTCGGTGCGCAGGTGAGTAAGGTCGGTGTCGAGTGAAGAACGTCCCGAAGTACGACGCGTGCCCGTATTTGTGGCTTGTGACTTGATGTTTTGCCTGGATGGGTTTCTTCAACACTTCTCGCAGAAACATGGCAAAGTAGCACTTACTGTTGGTCAAAAATATCGAATCCAAGGGCTATGAACCCCGCCGGGGTATTAGCGAGAGGAACGGCGTCGTCTTTGGCTGGCTCCTCCGCAATGACATCATGGGCCGGACGCTCACGCTTTTTGGAGGCTCGCTTCCGTTCGGGGACGCTATACGGATTGGGCTGTGAAGAATCCAGTTCAAAGGCCTCAACCATCTTGCGCCACGTTTCGACATGGGTACCTTGCTTAGTTGAGAGTATGTCAAACGCTGACTGTTGTAAGTCGCGTTCGGAAACGGCGGCGCGGAGTCGTTTGGAGAGTAGGGTACCTGAAATAGACAAACACCGCGTTAATGTTGAGGAGAAGGACGAGAGGTACGGAAAAAAACCTAAGCCAACGACTTTCTGCCAGTTCCAATGAGACCAATGGTTATTCAGTGTCTCGACTCGGGCCCCAGGTCCCATGACTCTGATGCTGGTAGACGTCGCCCCAATGTTGGCCCATGGTCGCTCCACACCTTCACCATCTGTCCATCCAACGCCGGAAAGATAGTTCAAGGAAAAGGATTGCTGGCAAGACTTTGTGTGAGAGTATATGTGAAGCTTGGGGACCGCGAACCGAAGCATCGCTGAGACTAGATGAAGTCGTACCAGAGGGGGGGAGGTTCTTGAGGCGCGCGATAACATTCTTCGACCACTGACAAGCGATATCATAAGAGACAAGGATTTTGATCGAACGCGATTTGTTCTTTACGGCGGAGGCAAAGATGTAATCCATGTTTGCGTACCTAGGAAAGATTTCTGTTGAGTCAAAGATCAAACGGTGAGGAATGAAATGTACCTTTCTCCAACTTGAAGATCCGCCACGCCGTTCGGTTGAATGAATTCATGTCGTGCGCAGACTACAAGGCAAACCCCCGTTGCTGCATATCCACGAGAGAACTTCGTATTTGCATAGTCTAGGGCAGCAAATCCAGAGCAGGTGCTCATCTACATTTAGCTTCAATTCGTGAGAGTATCAGAAAAGAGAAATGAGATTGACCTCTTTCTGATCAGTGACGGATAGAAGATATTGACGAAATGGTTCGCCTTCAACAAAGTAGCCCCAGTCCGCACCGAGGCCGGGGTCCTTGTCCAAAGATGAGACCATTCTCCGCTTAAGGCGGAAACAAGCATCAAGGGCGAGGTATAGAGTGTAAAGGAATCTAAGCAAATGTTATCGGTTAGATTGAAGTGAGACACGAACAAGAAAACACAGAAGGGCTCGCTTTTTATCATCTGGGGCAGACTGCCAATTGAGTAGGAGGTTGACCTCGTCGTCAGGACATGCCGGGCAGACTACGGCGAGTTCCCCGGGCTTGGTACCAGAGGCTCCGCCGTCTTCGTGAGCACGTCCACCACGTTTGAGGCTGAGGATATGGACATACTCGCGGTTGATGCGCAGGAACTCCTTATACCGCATCTGGTGTTGAATTAAACCATAGGATATATGAGTCTGCTCCGAGAGGCGATGATTGTTACTTACTGGTATTGTTGTGATCCCTGAGTTATCAGTCAGGAGGCGGACAGCCGAATAGTAATCGTAGGAGGTTGTTTTCCCTTGGAGCGTTTGGAGTTGAAAATGTTGAAGCAACGAAAAAGTCGCGCAGGTATGCGGCTGTTCAAATGTAGCAGGGAACCATTGCCGACGGAGCAGCTGCTGCATTGACGTTCCGTGCTTCGAACGCTGGTCGCAGGCACAGAAGCTCAGAGTAACGATATGGATTCCATTAGTATGGAGAACAACGAAGTCGTTGATGGTGGTTTGAACCGGACAGGGACTAGATGGTGGGTGTCCGAGTTGGATTCGCAACCCTGCGGCTTGTAAGGATGTGCTCTTGAAGAACTTTGAGTTCCATTGCTATTCAAAGGGGGATTGAGGATGAGGGAAGATATACGTATGAAATAAAAGACTCACCTCTATGCGATGGAGTGGCTGCTCTACGTGAGATGAGATGCAACACGACTGACATAGTAGATGTGGGGTGAAGCATTCGACGCATCTATATGGGCTGGATACCTGGATGCCACAAATGCCACACTCCGAAAAGAACCCATCTCCTGGTCCGTCAAGTCGAACGAACTCCAACAAGTACTGCTCGCGGACGGAGAGCCATTCCTTCAAGGGGTCGTCCTGCTGGCCATTAGATGCTTTGAGTTAGAGGCAATTTGGACCATTTACTTACTGAGGAAGCGTAACGCTTTGCTGGCTTCCTCTCCGTAGCTGGTTGCTGGTAAATGGCATCTTCAACGATGAAGTCGACGTCTAGGTGCGAGCTGATAGCCGACGAAGGTGTGGCGGAATTGGCGTCCGAACTGGGGTGAAGACGCTTGGCAGGAGAGGGAGCGACGATAGTGACATCTTTTTTNGTATAGACGTCGCCCATCGCCAGATATTTGAGTAACCTCCGCATGTGTGGTATTTTAACCGGTGTGTAGCAAGTCGTCTAGGCTGATGTCGACAGTGGTATAGCTGCGCTTTCGCTGGTGAGTGGATGTCCTCCGCTTAGACATCACGAAGGAGGGGAATTGACGCGTAGAAAGGGAACCAACGTGCAGGATGAGAATCGACGCGTAGAGAGGAGATCGACGCGTAGGAAGGCGTAGAGAGGAGATCGACGCATAGGGAGGAAATCAACGCGTAGGGAGGAAATCAACGCGTAGGGACGGGGAGGCCAGGTCACGGAGAGGTAGCCAGTTAACAGGAAACCACCTAGCCAGATGGTGATTGTTAACATAGATGCAGCAAGCTATGCTATTGTCAACAGCAGGCCAGGTAGCTAGTCGATGATTGTCAACATAGGCATAGCAACACCAATTATTGTTAACTGTGTAGCAGGTAGATATATTTTGATTGTTAACATTTTCACAGCAAGCTAGGACATTGTTGACATCAGGGTTTGTAGTTTCTACCTGGATGTCAACAGAGACATAGCAAGGGATATACATGTCAACAGAATCACAGGTAGGAAAAAGGTCTTTGTTAACACTTTGACAGCAAGAACCATGATTGTCAACAATGGCACATGTAAAAATTCAACAGAGGTGCAGGTGGAGGCATAGAAACTCGGGGTGCAGGTGGAGGTGGTGGAACTTTGTGTCCAGAAGAATTACTACCGTGGTGGGCATGGCCGCCGCGACGAGGAGCTGGTGGCGGGGGCGGCTTCGACCTTCTCGGCGACTGCTGTGCATATTCTTGGATGATATCGTTGCCTACGCCACGTCTATTCTGCGAGTCGCTCAAAATTGTACTCCAAGATTGATCGACGCCTCTAGAGGTAAATCCAGCATCGGAATCGAATCCAATGTGACCAACATGGACGAACGAGCCAGCAGTCGGTCCCGAAATCATTGACTTATTGATCTTGCCGCCTTTAGTTGCTTTCTTCTGGGCTTTCTCTTTCGACTTGTTCTTTGCTGCACCGGATGTAAGTATAGGCGCAGTACACAGATATAACTTAACATACTGGCACTGGGGGACTTCCTCTTGCTAACTTTCTTGAAGAAAACCTTCGCCTCGGACTCATCCGCAAAGACCAAGCCAATCATACAGTCCTGGAAGGTCATATTTAAGTCATTATAACACCCCAAATTATAGACGGGCGTACATCACCGCCAAATGAATGGAAATAGGGTCGGTCCTGGAAGTATTCGAACCCGTCATACAGTTCGTGCTCCCAGACAACGCCTCTCGTCCCATCAAGTTCAACTAACTTCAAGACAAATACGTTCTTCATTTTGTCGAGCGTGAACGCGAGAGCTCCTTGGAGACCAGCGTATGACCATGAATTAGGTGTCGGATGAGCATAATAGATGCGAGCAAGAGCGGCGACGAGGAGCAAGTTGCTATCCGGAGAGTCAACTGCGCTCCGCACTTTGTTTTTCTCGTCAGTGGTAAGAGTGCCCTGTGAGGGCATTGTGGTTTGATGGTGGTATGAAGATGAGTTGATCGGGCAGTGCGCTGCGGGAGACAGTGTCGGAGCGTGGGAACGATGTGACTGAGACAGGAGCGTAGTAAGACGGGGGCCAGGGGCAGTTTGACTTACTCTCCTACAGGATTGGCCACCCAATCTTGGCGAAAGTGAAGGCACGACATGCCTCAGCACCCGTGGTACAGCCCATATATCACGCACAGGTAGCTAGAGTACATAGAACCCCTCCGCCAGAAGGCATGGCCGCGAAGGAGATTAAACATGGATTGAAAAGAGAAGACTACCAACTGTTTGTTCTTGAAGTTTTTAAAATGCAGCCTGAGCAGCCGCTCGCTCCGCCAAGCTTCCTCTAGGCTCCCATCTGGCCCATTCCTGCGCTTGAAACTCGCGGGTTTCGTTTGATGCTCCCCATGCACCTCCGCCAGGCGTCTCGATCAACAACTTGTCACCTTTTCCCATCCAGACCGTGGCCTTTCCTCCAATGTTTATGTTACGTTCCAAGGGCCCATCATCGACCAAATCGCCGTCTTCTTCTCTTGTTTTCTTTATCCACGTATTACGACCGAGAGCACCTGGACCTCCACCTTCCATCCCATACGGCTGTCTAGTACGCCGCTGAAAGTAGGTACCCATCAGTACTTGTGAAGCATGTCATTTGCTTGGAGACTTGCCTCTGATAAAATAGACACTTGCATGGGTTCCAGAAATTCGATTTCTCTGATAGCACCTTCTCCGCCGCGATACTTGCCTTGGCCGGCGGATCCACTTCTCAGACCAAACTGATGCAACATGACTGGATACCTTCTTTCAAGAATTTCTACGTCTCCGATACGCGTATTGGTGATGTGTGTGTGCACACCAGACGTTCCGTGCCAACCGGGTCCAGCACCTGAACCGCCAGCAATGGTCTATTCATAGGTTAGTTGCAGCTCAATGACGGTACTCCCCAAGCGATTACCTCGTAGTAGCCCCATCCAGCGACACTCTTGCCGTCCTTGGCTTTCCCTCCTGCGCCGAAGGTTAAATTGCTGAAACGAGTAATCTCAACCGAGGGTACACGGGCAGTTCACCGAGCTTACTTGGTGCATCCTTGGCTGGCGGCACAGGCATGGAACGCTTTGAGTACCACGTCGACGATACGCTGGGAAGTCAAGACATTCCCTCCACACACGGCAGCGGTTCGTGATGGAGATAGCAATGATTTCTCTGGTATTCTTACTACACATCGAGAACTTCGCGTGAGCATTCTCTGATTCGTACCAAGGTAGGCATTGGGGGGGGCTTACTTTCCAGCGGAACCAAGCATCCGGCATTGAGCGGAATTTCCAGGTCCAACATAGATCGCATGCAGTAGATGACTGCCGAATGGACGACGGAGATTGGCGAATTGAGATTACCTCTAACCTCACAGCCAGTGCCAGCAAAGTCCAGTACAGCCGAGCCCTGTTCTACATTGATTTCCACGCTCAGTTGAATCTAGTGAAACGGAACGTCGTTTGGAGTTAGCTGAGCATCGGCCTGTCAGTGATAAATTGACAGTACGTACTGGTGAGCCGTCATCAAGATAGTCAACGGCCTCCAGCTTGTCGGTTCCTGCGCGTTCGGCAACGTTTCGCAGGAGGTTACGAACAGAAGTCTCAGCATTCGATCGAATATGATACATGTACTCCTGTACCGTTTTCAGGCCATAGTCGTCCACGACTGTACGGCCAAAGACGAATGGATTTAACCAATCAAGGCAATGGAAGTTAGATAATCACGTACTGGCATGAATGAGTTGTATACCCTTGTGGTTTGCAGCAATTTGCTGTATCAAGGGTCTTTATATCAGAAAGATGGAATAACCCCAGGAATTTAGGAACGCTTCTTACCGCCTTCAAGTCGCTCTCAACGTCGCGAATGTTCCTACACCCCGAGCTTCCTGGGTACTGGCTTGGTTTTTCTACCATGTATTCCAGAAGGCCCTTTCGATCGAATACCCCTCCATCAACGATTTTGAAGCTGACGATCTCAGCGCCTTCCTCAAATATACTGACGGATGTGGGCGGCATGGATCCTGGCAAAATTCCACCGATATCCGCGTGGTGTCCTCGGGAAGCGGTGAAAAATATAATCTCTTTGGTCTCAGCATCGAAAACGGGTGTGATGATCGTAATATCGGGCAGGTGTCTGACAGATCTCGCTTAGAAGATATGCAGAGGCGACCGTAAAAAGTGGGACCTACGAGCCACCAGCATGAGGTGAGTTGGTCATCAGAACATCACCCTCCTTCAAGTCCTTTCCATGAAGCTTCATTTGGTATTTAACGGCACTATATCGACCGTTGGGTAATTCTATATGTCGATAGGTTAGGAGAGGAACTCACAAGCTCATTGAACCAAGGTGAATCGGAATGAACGGCGCGTTCGCAACCAGGTCGCCGTCAGGCGCAAATAAAGCGCATGAGAAGTCAAGCCGCTCCTTGATATTGGTGCTGATAGAAGTTTGCTGCAGAGAGCGGCCCATCGCCTCCGCGACACTCATGAATCGATTGGCAAAAAGCGTAAGCAATATTGGATCCGGGCCTTTCGCTGCATTCTTTTGAGCACTTTCCATTGTTAGCTTGCTATGATGTGGTGAGGTGGGGTAGCATCCAGAGGGTGTACAAGATCCCAACAGAATCGGGTTGAGCTTTAAACAATCCACAGTTCCTGGGTATTTCCGAGTGGATTCCGAGTGTGATGATAAACCCAGTCACAAGGAATTAGCCAGAGTCTAAGGATTTCGTGTTTCACAGAAAATGAGAGAGCTCTATCCCAGCCTTTGTGGCTCGAAATAAGGAAGGAGACAGGTGAACGACCGTAGTTCAACGTTTCAACGTTCATCGACATCCGAGTCGGCCAAATCGTCATCTAGGCGCTGGAGCTCAGGAGATTGGCGCGCTGGCGCTACGCCCAGGGACACCCAAACGTTGACAAATGTCAACCCTCACTTTCCTTCTAGCGTTCAAACGTCCAAACTTCGTTGTGCAAGTTCGCCGTCTGCAACTTCGCATAGGCGCGTATCCGGCAATCCAGATACAAAACTATCCTCCTCTGAAGTTATATGTTAGCTCATGGCAGACCCTGACGCGTCGACTTTGACCGAAATAATCAGCACGCAAGCTGAATTAGTGGAAGAAGCGTCTCTTGCTCTCCCACATCAATTCACTGAGTGCTCGTATAATCTCGGACACATCAGGTAAGATGTGCTGCACAAGTGAGGATGTGAATGATGTTGACAATTATTGATAGGCAGGCAGTTTATCTTTGTACGACCTGTCCAGAGCCGCGGGGAATATGTTCAGCGTGTAGCATTGCATGCCATACTGATCATGAGCAAGTGGAACTGTTCCCAAAGCGGAATTTTCGGTGTGATTGCCCAACCAGTGCTTTGGCTCATTCCTGTACCCTGCATACGAAACTTGAGGATGTGAATACCCTCAATGTCTATGGCCAGAACTATAAGGGTCTTTTCTGCCGTTGCGGAAGGTCCTATGACCCGAATACCGAACGAGAAACTATGATCCAATGTCTGGCATGCGAAGTTGGTTCCTTCCATTTGATTTGTGTTGCTTCTCATGTTTTCTAACCTAGCATTCCTCAGGATTGGTTTCATGAATCCTGCTGCAACCTCAGAGAAAGGCCATCTTCTCGGGAGCAAACACCAGCTCCTCATCCGGAACAAACGGCCGATACTGCAAACGAACCAGACGACAATCAATCCGATTCATCTTCTACGGGTCTTCCCCCAGCTCTTGTAACAGGTGCCGAGTATGAATCATTTGTGTGTTCATCATGTGTGTCCGGAATTCCGATACTCCAAAGATACGCTGGAACACCTGGTGCCATAATGGTGATTCTAGGGGAATCCAATCAGTGGAAACGACTAGAAGACACAACTTCTGTCGATGTCACTGATGAGGTCGATTCTGTCGCGGCAGGAACAAAACGACCCGCGCGGGNCCTACGGAGACCAAGGAATCTCCCGCTACGAAACGGTCTCGTGCCTCGTCGCCGCCATCGGTTTCCACGAGCGCCCCCGATGTTCAATGCATCGCCCCACCTCCGAATCCGACGGCGGTACGGTATTTCGCCACCAAGGAATCGGATCGACCCGCTTTCAGTGCTGGCGATATTTTTCTTACGGAAGGCTTTCGTGAAAGATGGTGTCGGTGTACGAATGTGCGCACCTGAGCTCACATCGATTCGGTTCTTACTTTTGCCTTAGTGTTTACCGGACCTCGAAGCTCACCCATTTTTGTTACGCGAAGAAGAGACTTTTGAACCGCCAGAAGATCCTGATTCGGGTGAATTGTCAGCTGTCGATACTCCATACGTCTTTCTTAATCATCCCTTTCTAGGCCTATCTCTGGAGGAGTTGGGTATGCGAGCGCTCGCACGTTTACCTAGGGACCGTGCTATAGAAGGCATACACGCTTTCAATGAAATGAGGTGAGGTCTCGCGATATCTGCATGGTGGTCGCTGCTTATTCCAACGAAGGGATGGATTAATGGGCTATTTGAGGCCCTTCGCGCAGGCAGGCAAGGTCGTCAACGAAACAGACGTCAGGGACTTCTTCGACCAGCTCAAAGAGTCGGCTAAAGGCAAAGGCGTGTAAAGAACCCCCTCCTTCTGTGGTATCTACCCCGCAACAATTTTGGAAAACTTCGCTGAACTCCATCTTCTGAACCAGGCACATCGCATAAGTATCTTACGAGTTTACACATGCCCACATGCATCTTCATTGCTATTCTGCCTTTTGCGAATCGAGCGTGGAGATTCGAGAGTAGCTTCTCACCGCACTGCGTATCTCTAGCCTGTGAATGTCACTAAATTGCGGAAATCGCGCGGAGCGCCCACGTTTGCAAGACTCTTCCGCTTAATGGACTGCGGGAACATGTAGATTCCTCGCCCAACCACTGTGTCTTCCGTCAAAACGCTGGGCGAAGTACTTGGGCTCCATCATCGGGCGAAGTACCAAACGTGAAGTTGCATTGTTACCCGTCGCACTGGTCCCTCCTACGCCCACAGCGAGCGTTCACTACGACGCGACTAGGGTTTCCGCAGTTCGTGCCTATCATCCGTCTCCCATGCATCGGTTGTCGGCTCTTCTAGGCCGCTCCAAGGTCTCTCCGATTGCTGGTGGGAAGTCGTTGACGCCATTTCCATTGGCTCTGGAAGATGAAACCACGCGATTTGCCAATTACGCTCGTATCCTCCAGCCCTTGTCGCGTCCTGTCTAACCCCATGAATCGCATCGCAGAACAGACTCTGCTCACTAAGCCATCCCACAGGAGCATGTGCTTCTAGGGACTTGGACCCTAATAAGTGACAGATCTTACCCACACTGTCGCGTTCAATATTCAGGATGTTCACCATGGACCGCCGAACGTGAGAGCCCTCGTACGCGGCGGCACTTTCAGCAGCCATTAAGGTGCCCTTGTGCCCTCACAGCCGATTCATATCTTCACAGAGAGGACATGTGGATTGCGCTATTTATTCTGAAAGGTATGTCCCTTCATCTCACGTCCTGGTCAGCGTGACAGCATCCGAATCATGGCAAGTCCATGGCCTCCGTAGATCAACGTCAACCATCAGTGTCTTGGCGGAACAGAAACGCTCGAGGCCTATTCGCCTGGTCGTTTGGCAGGGAGGAATAGAGGTTAACTCAAGCCGTCATGGCACCAAGTGATCCTTTCCCAGAATGATCAGCGAGTACCACACATGGGTTCTTTCACCCATATTGAGACCATCCATTCCGTTCGGAGAAGCTGATGATTCTAGATAAAACCCAATCTATCACTAAAGTTACAGATACAATAGCCTATTGGCTATATAATGTCATAAAAATGCCAATGTTCGCGGCGAGACACATACATGCGATAATTACACAATAGAGTACTGACTCCCTGTCATTTAGTATGGGAGAGGACGTCAGGAAGAGAAAGGAATAGCGGGGACAGGAGCAATAGGAAGTCCCTCGTTGAGTTTTCTGATGCACGCGCCGGGTATATCTATAGCATGGCTTGCATCTGTTCGACATCCGGGATGGCATTCCCAGTGTGTACGGGGAGATCGGCAAGGTATGCTTTCCAAGCGGAATCGGACACAATCGGCGCAGAAACATATTTCTCGATATCCAGCGCGGACAGATATGAAGCGAGATGTGGCAGCATCCCGGATATCGCAGCGTCTTCACGCTTTCTCTGGGCCATCCGAGATATACCGGCTTCTTCAGAGAACCATGCAGGATCTTGTCGGATCACTGCGCACTCGTAGACATCTAAAATTGGTTTGGGTAGACCAGATTTCCGTGCCTCTGAGTATGCGAGTGCTTGGCCGATTGCTTCTATCACTGGTTGCGACTGAGGAAGGAGGAGGGAGTTGAAGCTTTCGCTTCGATGATCACATTGGAGTTGTTTAAAAAGCAGGACGTTCTCGTTGAGGAGGGACACGGCATGTTCGGCCAGGAGCGAATCCGACGGATCAAGCATTGGTACTTGATAAAGGCCTTGAACCAGCTCAGAAAACAGTCTTATGCATAACGTTAAGATGTCGCCTTCGGCAATAATTACGCCCTTGCCATCATTCTGGAAAGATTTGGATATCAATCACTGAGACTTGATGGTTTGCGGAAAGAAGTTCCTTACCTCAATCATAGCCATGTAATTATGCTCAAATGTTCCTTGAGCGCCGCATCTCTCCGCTACTTCTGGTGCGATGCGTTGGAAGTGACGGCATATAGTTGCCTTCGCGATTACGGATAAGGCGTGTCGTACTCGATGCTTGGAGGACATCGCGGTCTGTATGACTGTGGGATACCATCGTTCCATAACCATGCCCACTGCGATAGCTTCAAGAATAGGACGTTGCTGAGTACGGAATGATATGATAGGTACGGGGGTAGAGCCCTTGCCGATGAGGGATCGATGCATGGAATAACGGCCACCAATGAGCGCGACTGCTTTAATTGCGGAAACCCACGGCGCTGGGACTGCAAGAGTCCCGAGCTGAATTCTCCAGATCTCATCCCACCAAGCTTCCAAAGGACGTTCGGGTATGGATAGATCACTGATGTCGGAAGCTACAAGCGCAGTATGTGGCAAAAGAACGTTATCGAAGCTCGTGATGGAGAAGTCGAGTGGCCCGGTTCCACTACGAGTAGGCAGCCGTACTGAATTGATCCCACGATACATCTCGCGTTTGTTGCAGATTGGAACGATGAAGAAACGCGAGCCACGATCTTGGCCGTCGACAATCAGCTTAGCCATGACAAGGGCGACCTTCGGTAGGTTAAACGATGGCGTAGATGCTGGCATAAACCTGACATTGGCACAAAACGGGGTGAGTCAAACTAGCATCACACCACTTAGACTGTAACACATACTTTGATGCCTCCTCTCTCGGGGTATGAAGGATATATCCGTGTTCAGTTCTAGTCGCGGTAGTCTCGATGTTGAAAGCGTCGAGTCCATGGCCACGTTCAGTGAGAAGGTAAATGCCAACGGTATCGAAGCGCAAAAGACGGTCCACGAGGCCCCTAAGGTCGGGGCGCTTCTTAAGATGCCGCGAAAGGGTACCGATAGTCAAGCCAACGTGAGCCGCGAGAATCGTAAACATGGCAATGTCAAGACTGCATATGGGGTCCATCATCATAGACCAGAACCTCGGAGAACAATATTGGACATCGTCGGCGGACAACCCTAAATGGCGAAGTTGAGTATGCGGGGTTATGATTCAAACGAAAACGCGAAAAGGACTGACGATATGTTTGGAGGAGTAATCGAGCGCGTTGATAGGACAACGAAACCCGTTCGTCCTTGGAGAGATGCTCCACTCTGACCTGGAAGAGTGGGTGATCGTAGAGTTCGTTGGACGTCATCGGGAACGATGAGGAGGTGTGGAAAGAGGTGTGGAGGTGTGTGGGGGATTTGAATGTGGAAAGAGACGGATGAAGTATGAACACTTTTAAGCATTTTCAGCTCGCCCGGTCATTTCGAAAGGCACGCATGGAGAGAGGAAGAGAGAGCATTTTTGTGTCTATCTCTATCTCAGCTAATTCCCGAACGCTCCAATAGAAGGGACTCGATTTCCATCATTGGATGATCGAGTCCATGTTGAGCAGTATGTATAACGGTGGCACAAGAGGGACACGGATTTGAGATTGTGTTTAGTCCGCCATGAGGGACGCTGAGTTTTGCCGAAGGGGGAAAAAGAGGTCAATTAAGGAGAATGGCTGATGGGTAAGATTCAAGCCTAAGGTGGGTCAAATAGATGAGATCCAGTCGAATGGGATTTGCTCGCTCGTGATTGCATGACGGGGGTGCGACCGATTCTTGCATGAAGAAGACTGGAGGCATGTCGTAAGTGTGTATGTATGTCGATGAGAATATCATTTGCTTACCAGATAAGAACTTTCCGAGTTCAGCTGTGTGACGTGGAGTGAGAATAGGTATGCAGTTTCTCACTTCGTTTGTTCTATGCGAGGTTCGGTTCATAGGATGGATTCTGCTTTTAAGCCATAATCTGCCCTCCATCTGGTCAGAGCCGACTCACTCGGGGTAGGCACCATACAAGAAACCCGTTTGCTGCATCCTGCCGTCTTCTCAGTGCTCAGACTTGTCCCGATATCCTGGAAAGAAGCAAATCACTCTCCGCAACCTAGCCGGTGCGGCGTCCACGTGTGGCCACGTCCGCCACCTAAATATCCAGATATCAGATCCAACGAAGAGTAAACATGTACAGCTTACCATGACCTTGACACAGAAGGTGGGGGGAATACAACAGCACATGCACATCCATTCAGAGTAGTATTCTGATTGCTCTGTTTATGTCCCCCTTGCAGCGCGTAGAAACTGAAAGAAACACAAACCGCGTATTATTATCCCAGATCGTGAGACTTGCGTTTCTCGGAACTGGGTGTCTAATTGCCTGGGCCGCCTGTTCATCAAAACCTGCGAAACTTGAGTCTATTCTCTTCCCACACCGTGGCGTATGCCACAAGCTGGGTCCATCGACACCATGGGGTACAAACTGACGACGGTAGCGGTCGAGGGGTGGCGAGCAAGGGAAGGAAAATCGGCATATCTACTGCGTACCCCCTTCAACTCTCTTTCCCCCCGTCTCTAAGCGAGATTGCGGAGTCGAGGAAGGTAAGTGCCATATGCCAGTCTTCCGGTAAATCGTCAATCGTCAATCGTACCCGTTAATGGGTTACCTACCGAGCAGACCGGATTCCCCCATGAAGTCATAGATGGAGGCCCATTCCCGGGGAGGTGAGAGGGACCCATCGGCCCCAACCGGTTGAAGGGTGAAGTAATCGACTATAGACATTGACATCAAGCCACTTCCTGTATCACATCCGTCAAGTGTGAGTATTTGAGTGGCTTTGAGTCTACTCACCCAATCAAAATCGAGTACACGGATTCTTGAGCGTACAAATACAGCAATCATGACGCTTGAGCGATTTATCGATTCTGTCCAAATCTGACGAGTTCAAAGAGGCAAAAGGCATCACAGTTCTTCTCAGAATGTGGTTTCGTTCGATGTGCTTCCATAGTGATGATAGGTGCGGTTGAACTTCGAGAGAGTCGGTCACACAAGTTGATGTCACACGCATGGCAGAACGCATGACGTCTCCGAGGCAACTTTGAGGACACCCTGATGACACCAGCCCTTGTGGGTTGAGCGGCCTTTGGGGACGGTTTGCGAAAATACCTCTCGCACACTCGGCCTACCAAAAGGGAGCAGTACGGCGTAAACGCTGTCAAAACAAACGGCTGCCCGGATGAGCAGGGACCTCAGTTGAGCGTAGACTCGGTAAAAAGCTTGAAAGGACCGATGAGTGGGAAACTCAGGTTCTCCAGCCAGCCTCCTGGAAGTCAGGTACCCAGTACGCGATGCATCCAAACGTCTATTTCCATTGCGCAGTTCTGTGGGGTCGTCGCGGGTGCAGAAGGATTACATCCAAGCCTGACAGTAGCAACCAAAAAGAGTCCGAGCCCAACTTACATCCGACTCTAATCATGCACCACTTGAAAACTTCGAGTGACCCGCCAAACAAAACAGGAGCGAAGAGTGAAAAGTACTACGTACTAGTAGGCCGCCGCCAGTCCACGAGGGGATCCACCGCATCCTCCATCAGGATACCTCGGCATTTGACACGTCCCGACGTTGCGACAAAAAGACGTATGAGCGATGTAATCGCGTTGTTGTAAGGTTGTAAGGGTATCTGACCCAGATGATTGGAGTTCGAAGGCGTTTAGAAGAGACGTAGACTTCAAACTTCCCAAGTTGCAGGTACGCAACGACGCTACGGCTAGCCAGAGAAGACGTCGAATATTCTTAATATAAGGGGAGGCCGAAGGACCTGTCCGATAACCGTGCATTCTTAGTGTCGCTTGGTTGGTTGAAAGGTTAGGGCGCCTGAAACTTGAGGTGAGTAAAGGTTAGTCACCGGTAGCGGTTACTCTAATTCAACATGATCGGTCGGGGACATTCAGTCGGAGAAGCACCAATGTGCGATTCAAGAGGACTGTTGAAGCGTAGTGCGGCGAGCGTTTGAAGTGCTTGCATGTCGTTATGTCGTATGTGTTGATCTGTGGCAAGTCATGTCAAGTTAGGTACATAGGTGAATGTGACGAGTGCCACGTACATACGGTTGGACATGAAGTCATTGTAGGCACCCCCGGGTTGGAGACGAATAGTCTGCAGAGTCGGCGGTGCGTCGGCGTCCTGGATAAAACCTTCGTGATCTAGCGTCGATTGTCCTACAACCTGATGATGCGTTGAGTACCTGACTACAGTCGTGGCTTTGAAGGTCATCCACGGACGATATCAACCAGCGAGATTACCGTTGAAAGTGAGACTAGTTCCAGCGTCGTGGTGCTAGGATCTTGAGCAGCCTTTGTCATGTTTAGTAAGGACACCGCCATAATTATGACGCGTACTTACTTACTTCCCGAGGCTATTCGTGACCACGCGAGGCTTCTTAGAGAAGCGATATCTTGGTGAGAGAAATGACGGGAAGGATGCCCTGAAAGGAGCAGGCCCCACGAGATATAGCAGTGAAAAGAACGCGACAGCTACCGCGAAACGCTAGGTTACATGAACCTATGTTCCAAGTTCTTGAGTCAGCATCAGCATTTCGTCCTTTCTATTTACTGACTTGGTATATTCTACGTCCAATCCGCAGCTTGCATATTTGTTGTATTTGCCTGAGCTTGGGTGAGCTGAGAAAGCTTCGCGATGTTCTTGCGACGGACGACGAGATGGCTCCGGAGCAAAGAGAAGGTCACGGCCCGGAATGCCAAGCCTACGGACGCCGAAGCCTCACTGCCCCTCTCTTCTCCCCTGAGCTCCTGGAGAACAAGTGCTTGCACCAATGATTCTTTCATGTCAAATCAAAATGTATCGGCTGCACTGAGTATTTAGTACTAACAGATGCCTGGAGATAAAGAAATATTTTACTTGCGATGACAGGTGAGTGTGCACTGGCAAAACTGGTTTGCGACGATTAAAAGGGGTCTCGACACACCCGAACAACATAGATCTCGAACGGCGACATACGCCCGCCTGAAGTTGTCTCAGAGAATGATCACGAGAAAAATAGTGACCACGGCGGAATTGATGTTTTCAAGGAGAATGATGGCATTCGCTGCATCGTGCCCCCGGTTGATTGCTATTACCAAGAGCTGGACTGAAGGAGCGGTGAGACCGACGAGCGTACAAGCGGTATTGAACGCAAAAACGGTACGTTTGACGTTCAACGTGCAGAATCGATGTTACAAGCAAGACCACTGGCGTAAGGCACGGAATCGTTAATTTCGAGGTGGGTAGGGTCCTCGACTGCCTGTCTGTCCGCCCAAGCTGAGGCCGTGGCATTCGAACAAGGAGACTGTCCATCAGAGGCAGATCAGAGGTAGTACAGCATGTTGTTTGACGAACAATGAAGTTCTAGAGTGGGAGATTGCAAAGACAAACGCAAAAAGTGACAATTTTGCCACTTTTAGAGTTTCTGAACTTCTCTATCTTGATTCTACAGACAGACGTGAGTCAAAGTCCTTGAAAAGGGAGAATAATCGCGTGGCCACTTGCATACTAGGAAGCGTAGAAAACTGCGGATCGTGTGTTGTTGGCAGGGGAATAGAAAGCGACGATCGCGTCTCGACTCTCGACTGTGATCAACACTGAATGGGGTCACGTGATATAGGAGAAACAGGGGGATCGATCAACTTTCACTTTCAGAAGGAACACACGCAGTGCTTCTATGTAGGTACGCCACGCAAGTTTGTGGGTACCTTATCGACATATGTGACGCAAGGCCTCGTGAAGTATGACCTCGGGCAACCTTCGGCGTCGGTCACAGGTTCGGTGTTGATTGGGTGTTGGATCTGCCAAGTTTAGGCGCCTGTACCTTTCCTTTTCTCTTCAGTCATTTTCAAGTGGCCGCAGAATTGCTCCAGTAATAACGCTTGGGCTTCCATCGACATCCTTCGCTGTGCACTGTGCATCTTCTATTTCATCCATGGAATACGAACTCGTGTTAGGTGCGATGCGACCCGGATCAGGATTCTCGAAGAACGACAAACACGGTCGCCATCAATCATTGTGGTGGAGCGCGGAAGATTCGAGTGAGCAATGGAGGGGTTGCTCGATTTCTCCCAAGTCATAAATTTAGCGCTGTACGTGTAAAGTTAGAAGTGCCAGCTGCAGCCGGACGGAGAAGGATGCCGACAACCTTGCCTTCGACTGAGAGCCATGGGAAATTTCCAATGCTAATGGGATCAGAGTATTGCTTTTAGCCCTTGCTTGATGGGTGCCTCTGTGCATGCGTTCCCATTTCTCAACCCTCTTCCACATCCTTGCACCCTCCCACCCCCTCGCTTGTCCTCGCTTCCTCCTTCCTCCCCACCTCTATGCCTGCCCCGTCAGTTCATAGCGACTATGTTCATGAATACGGCACCTCAAGCACAGGAAGCAAAGCACCTTTGAGAAGGAACAAAGACGCAGAACATATGGAGGTCGTACCTAGGCCTGTTTCGGAGAAGGATGCCACGCTCCAGGTTGGCTCTGTCGATGAGAAACCCCCGCCTTCAGCAATTCCGCCAGTACCAGAAGGTGGTCGTCAGGCTTGGTTGTCGGTTATCGGAGGGTGAGCTGCTTAAATGAAGTATGTCCTTGAGGCCAACGGTGACGGGGACGGAACTACAGGTCGATGATCTTATTCTGCACATTTGGAGTTGTGCAGTCCTTCGGCGTCTATCAAGATTACTACAAGGTTTCTCCGGCGTTCAGAAAATATCTATCACATCACTTACATCCAGATTCTTGGCCCTTAGACCATCCTGAACGAACATACGCCGAGTGAAATATCATGGATAGGGTCTGTCCAAGTATTCTTCCTATTCGCCTTGGGTCTCCCGGCTGGCAAGCTTTTCGATGAAGGCTACTTCCACCACACTGTCATCTCGGGATCAGTCATATACATTGTCTCGTATGAAATACCGTTTGCCACTGTCCCCCTTGCTCATCGACGCTAACCTCTAACTTAAAGGTTATTCTTGCTCTCACTAGCGAAGCCACATCACTACTACCAGTTTATTCTGGCACAGGGTGTTGGCATGGGTGTGGGGATGGGGCTGATGTTTCTCCCATCTCTTACCTTGACTTCGCATTATTTTCGCAAGAAAAGGTCCACGGCAATGGGCGTCGTTCTCGCTGGTGAGCAGAGAACCTTCGCTGAGCCTTCGAGAGGTTTCGTTGCTAACTCCGGCGCGGTTCTTCTCATTGAACAGGCTCCTCGATAGGAGGCTGCCTCTATCCTATCCTTCTAAACAACGTCTTCTCCAAGTCCGGCTTCGGATGGGGAGTCAGGTTCGCACAATCTTCCGCTACCTTCTGTGTGCACCCGTATGCATCTAACGCGCGCACTTTCGTTAGGGCCGTTGGATTCCTCGATCTTGGACTACTCATCTTCGCAAACTTATTAATGAAAACCCGGCTACCTAGCAGAAAGGCTAGACCCCCTCAAAAGCCGGTTGAGTTTAAGAAGATCATATTCGACCTACCTTACATGGTCTTTGTAGCAGGGTAAGAACCTTTCTTCCCCCTTGCGTATTCCCGAACCCTGAACTAACAAACTTGACATTTCCCGCTCTCTACATTATAGCTCGTTCCTTGTCTTCTGGGGCCTCTTCTTCCCTTGTACGTTCCTACTTCCTAGGTGTTCTGGCGCGCTCTTCTTCGAGTAGCTTATTCATACGTCATGGTTTCTAGTCTTCTACCTCCAGTTCTTCGCAACGCAACACCATGTGACGCCAGTCCTTGTCAAATACTCTGTGAGGTCGAGCTTCTCCTCTTGCCGCGAAAGCTGCTTACCTCCTTCGATACTTAGATCACGATTATGAACGCATCTTCGGTGTTTGGGCGCACGATACCTAACTTTTTGGGGGACAAGTTCGGACCCTTCAATGGTGCGTTGCGCACTCGCCTGACCTTGCTCGTATAAGGTTCCTCGGCATGATGGAAGGAACTGGAACTGATGATGGCTGTCGTTGTTCGCAGTCATGATTCCCTCGACTGTCATTTCGGGGGGCTTGATCTATGCCATGTTTGGCGCATCCACGACTGGTGGCTTGATCACGTTCGCGATATTGTACGGGTTCTTCTCCGGCGGGTGTACGTGCATCTTTAGCAATCCCTACCTCCTTCAGTGCTCACCGATACTCTCTAGTCGTTTCACTCTGCACACCGGCCGCCGCTTTGTTCGCGAACGATCTCTCCGAAATGGGGTGAGCGCTCTTCCTTCCTCCCCTCTTCCATTCACATGTCATTTCTGTTTCCTCAATCCCTGATGCGCTCCCCGCGCATTGCCCCTCCCACGTCCTATTTTTATCATTATCATTTCAATTCCCAGTTTCAACCCACTTCTAACCGGTTTCTTTTCCACACACGTTCTTTGCTTCGTTCTCACCATCAACATGCTAATATGGAATTAGGTTACGTATCGGGGTATTGTCATCAAGTTTGGGACTGGCTTTGTTGACAGGGAATCCTATCGCGGGGGCTTTGCTTTCCCCGCCAACGTATTCGTGGTGGAAGTCGATTGTATTCTCCTCGGTGAGTGTAATGCTGTTTGGTTTATTTTTGACCTCTAGTCTTCCCTCCCACCGTCATTATCAACATCATTATGCTGTACGGTTTCGCCCATGGATTTTCCCGCCATGGGTAGGAGTACCGCCGTATCCGTGGGGTTTCTCGTAACACGGTTGTCTCGCACCCTCCTTATTCCAAGTTCTTTCTCTTCATTCCCTTTCGATTTCATTCTTTCTTGTTTTCTGTTTTCTGATGAATGTGGATTTCTCATGCGATCGTTCTCCGTTATCTTCAGGTCGTGGTGTTTGCAGGTGCTGTCTGTCAAACCATCGCCCGGTCCTCATTAGCGAGGCGGAAAGGCACCCATATCACTTGATTTGAGTCCTCCTCTCCTCTATGACTCCCCCGTCCCTTGGCTAGGGACCGCCACTTTTCTTNGGATTGAGTTCGTTTTTTTTATCCTTGCATATTAATCATCAGCATAAATCAAAGTCGCAACAAACATTTTCCTCGACACTCAAAAGTTTTAACCCCCCAGACTTCGAAGTCCAAGTTCAAGCAAATGAAGCCTCATACGCATTTTTGAAACGTTTTGTTGTCTGTTACGTTGTTCATCTTTTTCTGTCTTTCTCCTGAGTCTACGACGGCTTTGCAAACGACTTGCGGTACGGTACATGTGTAAATAGTAATGATTATTGATGAGCTGAAGTACAGGTCGGTTCGAGTGTTGGCTTTGGGGTTTTGGGACTCCGATCGACGACATTACCGTCCGGAGGTAAATGGGGCGCCACCAACTCGTCGACCCTGGTTTCCCCCCACATTCGTTGGACGTTGGACGGTTGACAGTTCCGCAGGCATCCCTCGGGAAGCCTCTCTCAATCCCCATTCACCACCATCAACCTCTGTGATGACTGATGCTTTTGTCGCACGAACTATGGACTTGCACGCTCGACATCACTTTTTCGACCATTTCAAATCCGTCTTGCTTGGTTTACCTTGGGCTTACCAGACGCGTCGCCTGGCTGATCACATCTGCCACGACTCGGACATCGTGTACCAGAGTGGCTTCGACAAGTTCTTATCAGAAACATCACGGCAGGAGCACACTCAAGAAAGAGTTCACGAATCAGGGAAGAGCGTACATATATGCTGGATGGAGCTGCGGTGGACTTTACTTTTCCCAAAATTGACATCCATCGTGATCCAGGTATCTCTATGTTGCAAATTGAAAGACTGTGTTGTGTGGGTCTTGGGAGACCTAGCGCTCGACAAACGCGAACTGGAAAAAATCTTCGTTGGCGATGCCAAGTGACTCTCCAGCCTGGAACGTGACATCGTACTCGTCGGCCGGGGTATATGTCTATGACGGTGGAAGCGAACTTAGAAGGCACTATATACTGCTCCAATCAGCGAAGAATCAATGATGCATGGTGCTAGTAACCGTGCTTCACCATTGGAGTTTAAGAGCTCGTTCCCACCATCTCTTTCTGCTGTTGCGGTTTCCCCCTCTTTCAAGTTGACCACTACTACCCCAAGTTAGCCGTTAGTCCGCCACCCCTCCCTTACTCCGGATATCCTTTCCAACTGGCAGGCCACCGCTACTCCGAAATGCCAGGGCCAAGCGATGACCACCGATCATCTCAAGAAGCCCTACCCCTCACAATCGTCATCGTTGGAGGTAGTCTTGCGGGTCTCGCTGCTGGATATGCCTTGCGCAAGGCAGGCCATGATGTTTTCATTCTAGAGAAGGACGATGAATCCACTAGCGTCAGTTGGGTGTACTATTTGACGGATTTTCTTCCCATATTAACGTGACCTATCTATATTCCAGCATACCAGAGGTGGAGGCGTGCACTGTCCACCAAATATGACGCGAATACTTGATCATTGGGGGCTACATCCACATCTTGAGCAAGTGACTTCCAAGTGCTCCGGATTTGATATGATTGACGGTGATTCCGGCCTCGGACAATGATGTTGTTTCATTGACCCTTACCGTCAGATTTAAGGTGCCAATGGGGAGCTTCTGGGGCTCGTCAGATTGCACGAACGCATGATGCTTGAAGTCGGAGCAGACTACCTGTACGTCAAGGTACGTTGACTGCTTGCTTCACTGATTATTGTTTTGCTCAATTATGGTTCTCAATGATTTCAAAGTATTCAGACCTACATCGTATTCTTTTGAGCGCTGCTCTAAGCATTGGTGTGGAGATAAAGTTTAGTTCCAAGGTCGTTCATGTGGACAGCCGTAACGCCACGGTGATCCTTGACAATGGTGAATCCCTCCAGGGAGACATCGTCATAGGTGCCGATGGGCATGGGAGTCTTGTGCGCCAGGCATTCATCAACGACGACGACAATGAATCCCATGGTGCCTCGCAAATTTCCTTTGTGTGGGTTACTTCTAGTTCATTGACATCGATTAGCTCATTAGGTGTTCCCATTAGGACCTCTATCCCAAGAGAAATATTGCAGGAACACGATGATCTCACGGGATTTTTGGAGACCTCTCAGGTGTGTCAAAGTTTTCCGTTTATTGTAGACTTTTTAATCATCATATTGGACATCAAACGTCAAAGTGCTTGCTGTGGTTGGGCAACAGGTTTTTCGTCTTCGGATACTACGTTGTAAGTCCTTCGGTTGGCGTGTACATTATCGAAATACTAACCAATGTGGCCGTTAGCAACCCTGCAATGAATTTAATATCAATGGTTACATGCCCCGAAAGACGGCAAAGCTATCTCCAAGCGAGCTACATGGAACTTGGCAAATAAAACGACCCATAGAAGAGCTTGATTTTGATATGAGCCGCTTGGAGCCTCGGTGATCATATCAATTTCGCTGCCAGTCACCAAATGCTAAGCTTTTACGTTTTTCAGACTGAAAAAATTGCTGCAGCTTGCGAAGGTTGCTACACCTACTATGTATACCCTCAGGCAACCTTTTGACAGCTACATGTCGGATTGCTGTAAGGCTGTCGTCATCGGCGAAGCGGCTCACCCTATGTTGGTAAGTGAAAAAGCTCACCTCTGGATGCTTCGAAGAGATGACGTTCCGGCTCAAGCCTAACGCTGCGCACAATGCTGCAATGTCTATTGAGGATGCAGCAACCCTTGGACACCTCTTTTCACGGATCCAACACCGCGACCAGATACCCCGTCTCATGTCTGCTTTTGAGGAACTCCGTCAACCACGATGCGTGTCTACCACACAACACGAAATTGACAAGCGAGACGTATTCTCACTACCTCCAGGAGAAGAGCAACATGCTCGCGATACTGGTTTGAGAGAAGCAATGGCAAAAGAGAAGAATAACTGGGATGAGATTGATGATGATTATTTCAAGTGGAAATATGAGCGGGAGTTGGAACTTTTCCCTTATGACCCCTATGAAGTCGTGGATGACTGGTGGGCAAAATGGGGAATGTTGCTGGATAGGTCTTCAGGCAGGCGGACGGATAGTGTACCTGCCCTTGACTCGGACTCGCGCTAGTTTCCGTCGCTAGGGGCCTTCCTGTTCTCTCCTATCCCCCTAGTACTTTGTTCGTTCGCTTCTTTTCTTTTTCTCATGCTTCCGATGTCGCCCAACTGAACACATTTGGGTCAGTTGAGTACGAATCCTGGACCGCCACCTGTTGAGGCAATCTATCAAGCCAATATTTGAATGTGGGGCCGCCGGCTGAGGACGCCGCAAAAGCAACCCTGCCGGAGTTGGACGATTGACTAGATCTCCATACGTCCTTGTAAGTCAGTCCTAAAGATCATCACGGTCTGCATTGTGAGCCAGAGTGCCTTCAACACGTTCTTATCATAACGCAACACAGACGAGAGGGCATTAGAGAACAGCTCAATGAACTAGGGATAAACACATATGCGCATTGCGCAATGGAGCTGGGGTGGATTAGTCTTTCCTCAATATGCGTAGCACGTATGTCGCTTTATCTCCGGGTTCTTCTCCATTTGTTATCGTGATGGCTCACACTTTGTCTTCGCAGATGGTGCTGCGCGCACATGTAAGTAGTGTGTATATTCTTATCCTACTTCGGGATCCAGGAATTTCCAAGCTGTAGAGGATCCGAATCTGTGGAGGGATTTTGAAGACGCGGTGCGTCCATAACACACCCAACAACGCGAACTCGATACAATCCGAGTCGGTGATGGCTATCGGAGCCAAGTGACTGTCTTAGGGAAGGTCGGCTGGAGTGTATACCTAGGCGGAACCCTCTCACAGAACTTAGAAGACTCTACCGACTGCGCCTATCAGCGATAAATCGGGAGTACGTGATGATACAGTAACCGTGCTTCATGGAGTTGAGTTGGTTCCCATCTATTTTCTTTCCGTTTAGAGGGTCTAGCACGCGGTTCGTTTCCCCCTTCAAATTGTCCTTTACTGCCCCAAAGTCATCCGCTGGTCATCTTCGCCCTCTTTCCTTCAAGCTGTTTCCCCGTTGGACTTCAGCGTACTCGTGATCATAGTTGAAAACTGGACGACTGTCATCGGATCGAAACTGCCGATTCCAGGCAGAATGAACCAACGATCACCTCAGGCCGGCCTGCAGCTCAAATTCATCATCGTAGGGGGTAGTCTCGCGGGCCTGTCGGCTGGATATGCTTTGCGTAAGGCCGGCCATGAAGTGTTGATTTTTGAACAGGATGCTGAGTCTGCTCAGGTGAGTCGCGTGTCATTTTTAGTCGTCCGACCATATTGACTCGAACCATCTGTGTTGCAGTACACCGGAAGTGGAGGCGTACTCTCCCCGCCGAACATGACGCGAATCCTCAATCATTGGGGGCTTCATCCGCTGCTTGAGCAGGTGGGTTCCAAGTGCTCCGGTTTTGACATGCTTGACGGTGATTTCGGAATCGGCTAATATTGGGCTTCAGTGATGCTTACTGTCACTTTTAAGGTGCGAATGGGGAACTCCTAGGATTTGCCAAATTGCATGAACGTATGATGTTTGAAGTGGGGGCAGACTACCTGTACGTCAAGGTAAGTTGGTGCGCCTCCTGGTCATTTTAGGGTCGGTGCTCATGGCTATATCAAGTACTCAGACCTCCACCGTATCCTTCTGAGTGCAGCCCAAAGTAGCGGCGTGAAGATAAAATTTGGCTCCAAGGTCGTTGATGTGGATAGCCGTAACGCTGCGGTGACCTTGGACAACGGTGAATCTCTTCACGGGGACATCGTCATAGGTGCAGATGGGTATGGGAGTCTCGTGCGCAAGGCATTCATCGATGACGAAGAATGCAATGAGGCATCACAAATCGCCTTTGTGTAAGTTGCTTTCAGCCCATTGCACTTCCGTTGTTGGTTCGACTCATCAGAGATCCCTTTTTCTCGTCATTAGGACCTCTATCCCTGGAGAAATACTACAGGAGCATGACGATCTCGCCGTCTTTTTGGAGACGTTTCAGGTGGGTCACGGAGTTCCTCTCCTGTCTACTCTCTACAATATCTGTGCATTCAGTGCCTACTATGGCTGGGAAATGGGTTCTTCGTCTTTGGATACTATGTTGTGAGTCGGTCAATCCGTCTGCGTGAATTGCATTCCCTGACCCTGTGCGTCCGCCTCTAGCAACCGAAGCATGTGTTCAATATTAATGGCTATATTCCCCAGAAGAGTTCGAAGCTACCCTCGAGCCAACCCCATGGAACTTGGCAGATACAGCGATCTATTGAGGAGTTTGATTTCGATATGAGCTGCATGGAGCCTAGGCAACTATATCATGATCTCGCTCCAGTCACAAGATATTGAATCTTTTCTATCAGGCTACGCAAGTTATTGGAACTTGCGAAGGTCGCCACGCCTACCATGTATGTTCTCCGGCAACCATTCGACAGCTACATGTCATACTGCTGCAGGTCTGTTGTAATCGGCGAAGCAGCCCATCCTATGTTGGTAAGTGCACGAAAACCTAGCAGTGGATGACTCGAGAAGTAACATTTTTTCTTTAGCCTAATGCCGCGCACAACGCTGCTATGTCTATTGAGGATGCAGCGACCCTTGGTCACCTCTTTTCAAGAATTCAACACCGCGATCAGATACCCTGCCTCATGTCTGCTTTCGAAGAACTCCGTCAGCCGCGATGCGTATCCACCACGCAACATGAAATCAGCAAACGAGACGTCTTCAAGCTACCTCCAGGAGAAGAACAGCATGCTCGAGACACTGGCTTAAGAGAAGCGATGGCAAAAGAGAAAAATAACTGGGACGAGATTGATGATGAATATTTCAAGTGGAAATATGAGCGGGAGTTGGAACTCTTCCCTTATGACCCATATGAGGTCGTGGATGATTGGTGGACCAAATGGGGAGCATTGCTGGACAGATCTTCGGGGAGACGGACGGATAGTGTACCTGGTCTTGACTCGGACTCGCTCTAACCTGCTGTTTCCATCACCAGGGGCTCCCCTGTCTGTCCCTTCCTAATACTCTGTTGGTTCGCTTCTTTCTTTTTCGCATCTTTATGCAGCCCAACTGACGCGAAGAGTCAGTTGCGTACGAGTCAGCCACACATGATGCAATCTATCAAGCCAATTTTCGAAGGTGGGGCCGCCGGCTGGTACGCCACAAAAGCGACCCTGCGGGAGTTGGACGAAATTGGATCTCCATACGTCCTTGTAAGTCGGTCTCAACCACGGTCTGTATCAGGTCTGTGACTGATGCACAACTCTTCGCATCATAGATATGGTCCTACCGTCGCTTAAGCAACGTCAGCCATCTCCGAAAGCGCCCTACATCAGAACCAAGAAGACCCACGAATCTAAACAGTCCTGGGACTCTAGAGAAGGCACTTCAATGATATCCCTCAGCGTATGTCCACTGGATTTCGACAATGTTTATACGCTTATAATATCCGGCTCTACCCCGCAGAGACCTCGCCATGCATCAGGGAAACATTCCTTTTCGGACCAAAAGTATCCGAGCATGAGGTGATGATGTGGTTGATGGCACTCGGGGCCAAGGACCATGGCCCGGAATTCGGCGAGAAAGCTGCGAACAAGTCGTGGATCCACAACTGGCAATCCCTCGTCCAATCAGTGATGGGGTGATTGCCGTGCATCCTTTCCAACTATGCGTGGGCGTGTGGGCTGCGTGCGACGTGCGTGCGTCTTTGTCTCCACCAGAGTCGGCCTAACCACTTACATAATCCCTCTTCCTTCAGACTGACACGAGTCTTACGCCCTCGTTTCTATCGTTCTACTGCGTTCACGCTATCCTGGTGGTGAAGCTTCTTCTTTCCCGCAGTTCCATCACAACATCACCTCGGAGACCAAAAGACCATTCAGAAGAGTCTTCGCACTCCCATGCCAGGGCAAATTGTTCACAGATCATCCCAGGCCACTCTATCTCTCAAGTTTATCATAGTCGGCGGCAGTCTTGCCGGATTGGCTGCTGGGTTCGCCTTGCGAAAGGCGGGCCATGATGTTTTGATTCTAGAACAAGGTGATGAATCCAGTGCTGCGGTAAGTTCAAGCCCTTTTAGTGAATAACTCTGCAAAATGTGTGGTGACCATTTTCTTTTCAGAGTATCGGGGGTGTACATTCTCCTCCGAACATGACAAGGGTTTTAAATCACTGGGGCTTGCACCCTTTGTTGGAACGCGTGGGCACAAAGTGCTGTGGGTACGAACTGCTTGAGGGTAATGCATGTCATTTGGTTGACCGCATAAAAATACTAACACGGTGGTGATAGGAGCAACTGGGGAGGTATTGGGAGTGGTTCCTCTACATCAGAGGATGATGGCAGATTTAATGTCCGAATACTGGTTTTTGAAGGTACGACCCCAGCTTTTCCACCCGCATCACCACTGACACCCTCAATCCGTACCTACAAACGACTTCTCGTCGTGTCACCCAGTATTCGGATGTTCATGACATACTTTTAGACGTTGCTGTCACAGCAGGCGTGAAGATACGCTACGCCACCAGGGTTGTCCGAGTGGACAACCGCGCTGTTACGGTTTCCCTGGACACAGGAGAGACTCTTTGCGGCGATATCATTGTCGGTGCTGATGGGCCCCAAAGTCTTGTCCGGAAATCGTTCATGGATCCGACATTCGAGCAAGGGGTTGAGGACACACACCTTTCCTTTGTGTACGCCAGCCCAACTCACGTTGTCCCTTTCACTGACCTGCCACATGTTTTGATATGTAGGGCCTGTGTACCTACGAAACTCATGGAAGAAGAAGAAGATCTGAAGACCTTTCTGGAGAAAAAATCGGAGGTCGGTGTTTCACCGTTTCAATATGTGCGGGAGCTATTCCTAATGTCATGCAACGACAGTGCACGGTTTGGCTTGGCAACGAATTCGTTTTACACACTTCCCTGGTTGTAAGTCTACATTCCCTTGTTCGTGTCTGACTAACTCGGAATGACGGATGCGCTGATAGGACCAAAAGCAATATTTTTGCATTAATGGCTTCGTACCCCACAAGGTTACAAAATTGCCCCCCTCTCGAGGAATTTGGGATGCGCAATGTCCTATTGAAGATTTCGACCTCAACCTGAATGACATGGAACCTAGGTAGTTTGACCAACCATGTGCCGCTTCCGCCCGCGTTCGTTGACCAATCCATTGTGAATATACAGGGTACGGAAGTTGTTGAAGCTTGCTAAAGTAGCGACCCCGACTACACACACACTGAGGAAGTCGTTTGACACTTATGTCTCAGATTGTGGAAGAGTTGTACTCATCGGCGAAGCCGCACATCCGATGGTTGTGAGTCGTTTTCATAGCCATTCTCCAAAATCCAAATAATTCAACGATAATGTCACCGTCAGCCTGATGTTGCACATAATGCCTCGATGGCTATTGAAGATGCTGCAACCTTTGGCCATCTCTTTTCCCGTCTTCAGCACGAAGATCAAATCCCCCGGTTGATGGCTGCTTATGAGGAACTTCGTCAGCCGCGATGTGCGTCTACGGCGGAACACGAAGTCCTCAAAAGAGCGTTTTTCAAGCTACCACCTGGCGAGGCTCAACGCGCTCGTGATGCTGGGATGAGGGAAGCGTTGGCGAAGGAGTCGAATGGTTGGGATGACATTGATGAGGAGTATCTGAACTTCAAGTACGAGAGGGAGTTGGATTTGTTTGCCTATGATCCATATGAGGTAGTGGATGATTGGTGGACCAAGTGGGGAGCGTTGTTGGATAGGTCCTCGGGTGGGGGCGTGGATAAAGAGCATCCACGTGGTCTCGATTCACTAGATATAGCTGTGGGGAATCGCGACGCTCATGCCACCAACGGGTCTCGGATTGGGTTGTCGCCTGTGGAAATCTCAGTTTCGAAGTCTTGATCTCAGTTGCTTTCTTCTATTTTCCTACGATGGGACTGTTTACACTCTTGCTTCGTACCTTTTCCCTTGGTTGTTCTTTCATACTTTGTCGCACTGGTTCAACAGTTTGGTTCGCTTTCGCATTGCTTTCGATGTCCCTATCAGAATTTCCTGCGCTGCGAGATCTCTTGTTCTCATCTTTTAACACCGCGCGGAGTGGCATATGCCCTGGATGGTTATATGACATGATGAAGATATTTTTATGAAGACTTGGAGTTGTCGACATCGCGGGAATAGGAACAAGAGAAGCACGACAAAGATGCGAGAGCACGTTCAAAGTCATGCGGGTCATGTAAGTTAATCAACGGCTGTTCTAGACTTCACTAAACGGTAAAACGTTTGGGTTTGTGAGCGCAGACGGCTAGGTTTGTTAGGAACCCATGTCCTTAGTGCGTCAATAACCTTCGTGCGGGGATGGGAACTTGCCGGTGTTTCGTCCACATAATGTACACTCGGCTCTTTCCTCGTAGGCTGGTAGGTAGTCTTTGTATTTTGGGAAAGGACAAACACCACGCGCAAGCACCCCGAAAGATGGAGATGGAATCCTAAGCTGTACAGAACCCGGTAAATTGCGAGCCGCGAAGGGGACAAGGTGGAGCAGAGAAAAGTTTGGGAGGATGCAAAGAGATTGAGTTGTCCTTGGAGATTGGAAAAGAGTATAAACGCAACAGAGGGATGCTCGATCATAGATGAAGTATGTCACCTGTGCGAATCATTGGCACCCTCAACTCTTCTGGGCGGAGCGCACCGTGCCGCGATCGGCTTGCGAGGAGCATGCATGAGAAAGGTCGAAACGTAGCGTTGATCGTCAAGGGGTTTGCTGAAGAGCATATGCACTCAGAGAAGTGGAGATCCAGAAATGTGACGATAAGCGAGAGACAGAGGAGCCATGTAGAGAAGCTATGAGTGTCTAGGGTGTCTGATGCCAACGAGAATCGGGGGACATGGGAGTCCTAGTCAAGCGGAGGGCTCCCTAGATAGCTGTGAGTACCGTGTGCCCTCCCGAAGCTTCTCTACTTGCTATGAGTCAGCCATCCAGTGATCAGCACAGAAAATTGGTGCCGAGACCCAAGGATGTTTGCTACGCAACGCGAGCACTTGACATCAGCAGTCATTGCGGGGGCGCAAGGTCTCAGCGAATCAGCAAACCCCTTGAATTATGTTAGCTACTTCTCTGCACTCGTTCTCAGGTACTCACAAAGTATTCGTTCAAGTAGGCTGATTGGTTGGTTGATTCTTTTTCCGCGAGAAAAAGGGCACAAAGACAGAAAGTGTTGCGGATGCGCAAAACATAGCATAGTGTAGAGTAGAGTGATGAAGTCGTAAGAATATGTCATATCATTGCGAGGCGTGATTGAGGATAGCCTAGCCGTAAAAACGTGGAATTCAACCCAGTGGCCCCAACTGTGGCCATGGAGGGTGATCTCCTGAAAATAAGCTCAAATGTCAGTTCAAAAATTGCATGTTCGAGTGAATATGGAGTACCCGCAGTACCAGATAGATATGTGGCTCCGTCCGGGAAGTCGTTTACTGTTGGTTTACTGTGTCAGTCGAAGTGAGGGCTGTGGCTCCTGTGTAAACATGGTCACGTGGTAGGTTGAAAGTTCGCGAGGCGTGAGTCGCGTCAAGGCTTGGCACTGTATGACCTTTCCTCCTGAACCACAATGACCTCCTTGACTGCGCTACTCGACTCCCTCCATACACACTTGCAAACTCAAACCCGGCTACTCCCAACATTGCATGCTCAACTTGGACTTCCTCAATCCGCCCTTCAAGAAGAACTGAATGCATTGAAGGATCATCTCATACAAAGTGTCGACTCTCAAGTTGATAAACGGCGGAAGGAGGTCGATGATTGGATGCGGAAGTGCGGCGAAATGGAAGAAGGATGCAATCAATACTACAAAGCACTCGGCGGCCATGTCAAGGCTACGGGAAGCACGATGGGGGAGTTGCGGAAAGAGCAAATACTACCGCGGCGATTCGAATTGGTTTCTGAGCATCAAGAAAAGCTACGCCAGGTGTGCGCTTTTTCTCACTTCTAGAAACCTCTTGGAGGCTTCAATATCGCTGTATATGTATATCCCGCCGTCGTGCAGACGATTCTAGGATAATCAGTCGTTTTGCAGTTGTGGCACATTTTGAAACATGCTAACTTCCGGGTTTGTAGCTTTATCACACCAAATTAGAACAATTAACGACACTCACGAACCGACTCAACGCCCTCGATCGCACTCTTGGATCCCCATTCTTCGCTGCAGATATTCTAACCCTAGATTCTGATGAACCACTAGAGGTCACGCCTGAACGTTTCCTAAAGCTAGAGAAAGAGCTTGTAAGAGGGAAATCAGAAGTAGTGAGTGCTGCTGTCAACCTCCGCAGATAAGAATCACTGACTGAGAACAATGATAATATCCAGTCTAAACGTCTCGCCCAACTGGCTGAGCTGTTCTCTCACATTGACTGGCTTTATACCGAACTTGGCATGACGCCCCCATCATCCGACTCAAATTATCCTCCATCACCTTGCGATAACGACCCATTCCTTGCTTCTACATCAACACCGACACCTTCAAGCCGTTCTCGAGCGACATCCCTATTTGCCGGAGACCAAGAAGCCGACGAAGAATACTATAAATACCTCTCCCACTTTATCTCAGTTACCGCTTCCACAGAGTCCTCTTCCATCCCTGCCTCTGCTCTAGAAGGTGTCGAACCCACCCCCTCAATTATCACTTGGGCAACCAATCTTCTCGCTTCACTAACGGAAACAAAACGAAAGCGGGAGCGACGTATACAAGCAATGTACGACCAACTCGAGACATTGTGGCGTCGACTTGGAGTTGCGGATGAAGATATGGATGCTTTCGTAGATGTCAATAGAGGGAGCACAGACGAGTGTGTCAACGCGTACGAAGAGGAATTGGAGAGGATGTTGGACGTTAAGAGGGAAAGGATGGGAGAGTTCGTTACCAATGCGAGGGACGAAATATGCAAGCTTTGGGAAGAGCTTATGGTGGGCGAGGAGGAGAGGAGAGATTTTGCGCCTTTCGCAGACAGTGAGTCATCCAGCTTCTATGAGAGAAATCCACGGGCTAATTGAAGTACAGGCGAGTTTACTGAAGAGTTACTCAGCATCCATGAGACCGAGGTGCAACGACTCAAAGATGAGAAGCGGATGAAGGGACCACTGCTTGCAAGTATCAAGAAGTACTTCGACATCTGTGAGGAGGAGAGGGAGCTTGCTGCTGCCGCTTCTGATCAGTCTCGACTCCTTGGCCGCGGGGCTGGTGGGTCTCGAGACCCAGGTCGACTGCTACGCGAAGAAAAGATGAGGCGTCGTGTAAAGAAAGAGAAGCCAAAGGTTTGTGTGTTCCGTTTACGCTCTTTTTTGCCGAGTGTTAAGAAGTTTGTCTTCAGCTCGAACAAGATCTCCTCTCCGCAATACCCGCATGGGAGCTCGAGACTGGCAAGCCCTTCCTGGTGCACGGAGAAAGCGTTCTACAGATTCTCATGGAGACTGTCAGCGCTGCAGATCAAGAGAATGCTACCAGGAGGAGTAAATCCCATTCGCGCTCTGGCTCCGGCAGTGGCCCAGGTATCACGACATCACGGGCGAAGACACCTGTAGGACATTCAGGAGGCAAGGGTGTTGTCACTCCGGCCGTCCGATCTTCATCTAGCATGAGCAATGGGAGACCGGAGAGCTCGAATAAACGAGCGAGACTGGGGGAGAATAACCAAGACTCTCGGCGAAATCCTGGGACAGGCTCTCGTGCCCCTTTGCAGGACCATCGTGGGCAGCAGAGGTCCGTGAGTAGGAGTCGAAGTGGGAGATCTGTATCGCCTACGAAGATTCCTGGGAAGACCTCTCTGCCACGACATCAACCGCCTCCACCTGTTCCGTCGATAGCTATGCCCATTCCTCGAACTGGTACACAACATCACTCTCTCGGACATGGCAAAGTTCCCTCTATTCATCCTGGGTCGATGAGCAACAGTGTTGGCTCTTCAACACGAGGCTTCCTGCAGACTGTCAGCCGCAGTACGTCATCAAGTACGTCGGCATATGGAACCTCGCAACGACTCACGAGAGGCCCTTCATCCTCGACGCTGGCTGTGGAGGACCTTTTGGTGAAGAAGGCTCAGAAAGTGAGGAGAGAGAGCTTTAAACCTCGGCCGAGCACGGAGTCTTCTGCGGTCCCAGGGGGGCTGAAGTGGACAAACGGACTCGGCGCGGGATATGTGAAGGAAGAGGTTGACGAGGACTATTGAAGCTCTCCTTCCTCCTCCGATGTTGTTGATGTGACGAACTCCCAACCAGGCTTTGGGAGGGTTTATAACTTGAAGAATATGTGTACTATGAATATCTTTATGTTGCTATGTTTTTCCACTTCGTTCGATTTGTTCTTTTTTGGTTTTGTACCTTGTCATTATAAAGTTGTTATTATTTTGTACATTTATCGCCATGTGCGCGAGAGCTTCAACGCAGTCGACTACGGTGAGTGCTATCGTCGTCAAGGAAAGGCACCGATCTGACTCTCAGGATTATCAAGGATCGGCGCTGTCATATGGCAGCGGTTTACCTCCTGGTTCGTGGTACCTGGCTCAGAGCGGCTCCCCAATTGCGCTACTCTACTACCGCAGCCATTTGCTGGCTCCTCAAAATTACATCGCTACCTGAGAATTTCCGTCTCTCGAATCTTTCCCTCCTTCGGTTTGGAAGTCTCCATCGACGCCGATTACAGCGCTCTACTATATGGGCATGACGTCGCTCCAGTCATCAGTGCCACTGCATGCCGACCATCAAATCCATCCCAGTCTTCTCCACTGACACCACACCTCTCTATCAAAGAGTGTACGTGTACCTCCGAAAGTGGCGGCGGCGCTGGGCCTCTCGCCGACTGTGTACCCCCGACATCTTGCTAAGCCATATACAGAGCAATCGACGTATCCTCTACTGTCATTCATCTTGAGTGCACAACCTCGCTCTTCTCGTGCAGAACTGGGGTTTCATTCAAGAGTGAAGTACTCAATCGGATCTTGCTTTCCATCATCCTAGGCGTAACCCCATGCAATCCAGCGGTATTGGTCTCCATCTCACCTTTCTCCACCATCTCATCGCCTCATTCACAGTCATATGGTGTCAAAGTGTCGTCAAACATCATGCCGACCGATACATGACGTCTACGTTTGACTTTCCTCAACCCGAAAGGCTGTTTATTGACATTATAAATATGCCGCCCTTTTACTCGCGTACCCTCCATGGATTGCGTTCTTCCCAAGTTTCTTGCTTTCTTCTTTCTCGCGATCCATGGTTATTTCCATCTCATTAATGTACATCGTTGACGTCTCACTGACTTGCCGCCGGGATAGTCCTCGCACAAGACCACACGATATACGGTGTCGTCCCAGATGCCACCACAAATCCTCCTCAAATTGCCTCTCAGCCTTCTCCAAATCTAGATATTTCTCCCCTGCCAATGGTCGTAGCCGCTCATACTACCTGGTTTGACGTTGTTGTTCAATATCCTACTGCCGGCTCGCCGTTGCCTATGCCCCTTGCCTATGCCTTCGCCCTCGGCACATGGTAAACTACAATCAGCGATCGAAGACACGAATCTCAACTAACCTATCTTTGATACTACCAGGAACCATCATCGCATACGATGAACACTACATTTTGTCGGTTGAAGAATCGGTCAACATTCGTGTCGATGCTACAACCACTGTGACGTCTACCCTCTCGACACCCGTGACGGAAGTGGAAAGCTGCTCGTGGGGGAGCGAACATGTTCGAGGAACCTGCGTGTTCCAACGAGATGAGTCTCCGTTGCTCACTGTCTCCGGAAACGTTACCCCGTTTTATACGTTGACGCCATTGGTGGCGAGTATGAACTCAGCATCGTCTTCCTGGGACTTCGGGGTTCCTGGTAAATTCGTTTACCTGGTCGCAGCTGGGATGGCGTTGGGTATATTAAGAGTCTTCGGTCTGCATTAGCCTACGATCATCTGGAGAATTAAGTATATGATAAAATTGGTTCCGCGCCCGATTTGGAAATCAATCTTGACTCTAAACCACGATCACAAAATTGTTGTGGCCCACAGCAATCCGTATAAAATGGCTCACAGCAACAACTCCGATGGTTTATCTGCCTCTGACTCCTCTTCGTACTACTCCTCTGCAGAATATTCATCCGTCGAATCAAACTCCAGTAAGTGTCGCCTTCCTCTTTCCAGGTATTCGAGGCCTTCCAGGTTGCCAGGCATGAACTCGAGCACTTCTAAGCTGCGCACTCCTTATCGTGACGATAAGGCTACGAACACGTCTAAGCGCGATGATATGTACGCTGCGCTCAAGGCTGAGCTCAAGGGTACCTTGGTCATCGTCGAAGACAGCGACGATGCATTCAACAAGTTCCTTGTGGAAGTTTACGGCATCACTCAGAAGGATATCGACTATGTCAAAACCAAGTCCGGAGGCTGAACCCTCGACGCTGGCTGCCTCGCCACTTTCAAAAACTTGTTGTCGCTCAAAAAGCATGAGAAGCACCTTTAAAAGGCATGGTCGACGCCCCCTTCGCGACCACGACTGAAGACGAACACTTGATCGACGTTCAACTCGTTACCCCTGGCGATACTCAACCCAGGTGCCCATACTCCAGAAACAGGCGCAAACCTGACGGACTCTTCCTCCCCCTCTCATACAATCCTGAGACAAAGCCCACCTGGGATATCGCCACGACGCCAAGGCTTATCTCGAGATCGTTCTGCACCGGACGTCAATCCCCTTTCGCTCGGCCAAGCGGCTTCTGCCCAATCTTCCACTGGACCTTCGACCGCGGCCACCGCGTCCAAGTCCAGTACTGGAACCAGGACGCCAAAGGTCGGCGCCTCCGCTGTCTCACAAACCAAGCCTCGCGCGAAGATAACCAAGAAGTCCCAGCCATCGCACGCTTCAGCCTCGAAGCCCTCTGCCAACAACTCTCTTCGTCGATCGGAGCGATCTCATACTACGACGCCGTCGGGACGTCTTCTCATGTCCATCGGATCCATTATTGAAGAAGAAGGCGAAGATAGCGATGACGAAGAAGACGATGACAATGATGAAGATTATGGGTCCAAGACATCCGCGGCTGGCTCCAAGCGTTCCCGCAAGTCCAAAAACGCTCCGAATTGGCCAAGTGTTGGTCGACCGATGCACGAACCTGTCATCATTCAGCACTTGTTCGCCAAGATTCCTCCCTCAATGCACGTCCTAAGGCTCAAACCTCAGCGATCCTGACTGCTGAAATTGCTGGTCTCCTTAGAGCGTATCTCATCAATGAGGCCATCGGCGATTTCAAGCCTGACAGTTCCAAATGGGCATTCGACATTTCACGATTATGGTTGGCGAGCGCTACGAGCATCTTTGGAACGTCAAAACCGTCGCAGAATTTGAGGATCTCTACGTTGATATCGTCGAGTGTAAGTCTTGGCCTCTTCCTTTCTGTACATGATGCTTATGCATGCCCCTCTTAGGTCATTGGTATGCTTATAGATATGTAGGCATCCTCCACCGGGACCTCAGCAAAAACAATCTCATGTTCCGCCGCAAAAATGGCCGAGTCTTTGGCGTTGTAATCGATTGGGATCTTGCTTCGCCATTCAACAAAGCTTCTGGTCCTCGGGATGGCCTCACCGGCACGGGTCCGTTCATGGCAAGAGACATATTACTGTCCAAAAATGAGACGATTGGCCACCTTGACCGCCACGATCTCGAATCCCTTTTCTATGTCTTGATTTGGGGTGCGTGTCACTATGTCCTTGGTGGTGCGTCAAAGCAAGTGCGTTCTCCAGCAGTCCTGGCCCGATGGCTGGGTGACTTCGTCTTCGCCGCTGCATGCAAGAATTCCTTCATCACTGACGATAGCTGGCGAGACGATATATTCAACGTGGTCGTATTCGAAGATACAAGCATAATCGACAGGTGGCTCAGACCTGTTTGGGATCTGTTTTTCAAAGCGCATATAGCGAAAGCCGGCGGGGGCATAGATCTCTCCCTCTCTCTTACCTTCGATGCATACATGACCGCCCTCAAGCGCCAGCCTCGCCTCCCAACCGCAGACTATCCCCTGCCTCCCGAATCCTCGTTTACGTGATTCAATTCATCTTTATGTAAGGATACCATCATCGTTTTCCTCTTCTAATCTCGTGTACGATACATCAGCGTTTGCGACTGAAATGTATCATTAGTGCTTAATGCCAGTACTTGCAATCCCTCACGCGTGCAACTCGAGTGATAAATGGACTGACAGGTGTGAAACGCCGCATCATGTATGGCGCCTTGCAAAGCAACCAATTGTGCCAAATCATCAAGTTCAAAGGACCATGAAAGGTCAGTCTCGTACCCTCCAAAGCTTAGTTTCTCGAGCTTACTAACCGCTTCTCTTGCAATCAATTTTGTGGCCAATCTTTGGCGAACAAAACTGGCGGATTTACTCTTTTTCCGGAGTTCCTGCGGTCGACTCTTGATGAGCTCCAGGACAACTCCAGGATCAACAGCTTACATTGACACCATAGCCTCGCTTCCTTTCTTGTGCGAGCACACATGATAGACTTGTCGTTTACCGTTACGTCGGCAATTTGAGAGGTCAACCCATCATAATCGGTCCGAGTCATTTGTATCGCACGGACCGCCCACTAACCGCCGTACAGGTAGATGGCGCCTTAGATGTTGGTTAATCCGCTGCTCCAACATATACGGAAGAATATACTCAAGCAAATGATTGGCAAATGACCCAGCTAAACGACGACTATTTATCCGTTTCTACTGACAGAAGCTCCATATCAACCATGAGGAAGGTTATCCACCCATACGACGGAGAAAACCTCGGCTGTACTACGAGCCCTGTGGATGCTACGCCATATAAAAGCAGAGTTTTCGCCCGTCATACGTACTGAAGTACTGCTCAGTGCGCTCTTATTCGCCGTCAGAAACGCAACCCCCGCCATGTTCCCCAAATCTCTCGTGGTTTTCTTCCTTCTTCCTTTCGCACTCGCCGCTCCTACGTCTCCAAACAACATCCTTGAGGCTAGGCAGTCTATCGATACCTCTACTCACTGTGGACAATGGGACGTGGTGAACGCTGGCTCATACACCTTCTACCAAAATCTTTGGGGAGCTGGTGGTGCGTCCTCGGGCTCCCAGTGCGGCAACCTCGTCTCCCTGAGCGGCTCTACCATCTCATGGAAGACCACTTGGTCGTGGACAGGTGGTAACGGCGTCAAGAGCTACTCAAACATCCAGCAGAACACAAATGCTGGAAAGCAACTCTCGGCTATTGGTAGTATCCCGGTAAGCGTTCTTAGGATGTCGCTGCTGCGTGGATCACTGCGGACGCTAATACGGATTTATGAATGACGTATAGTCCACATGGAACTGGTCGCAATCGTCATCTGGGAACATTGTCGCTAACGTTGCTTATGACCTTTTCACATCCAACTCCCCTACCGGCAACAATGTTAATGAAATCATGATTTGGCTCGCAAATTACAACGCTGGGCCTATCTCGGCTCAGTACAACTCCGATGGAACCCCAAGGCCCGTCGCAACCAACCTTTCCCTTGCTGGACGTTCATGGTACTATTTATCTCTATCCTAGCGACGACTTCGATCTAACAAACGGCTTCAGGAACTTGTACTTCGGTTCCAACGGCGCTAACAACGTTTACTCGTTCTTGCCTACCAACAATGCTCGTGTTACGAGCTTCAGCGGGGACATCAATGCTTTCTTGAGGGTCAGTAAACACATTTCATCCGCGGACGCAATTTAACTCTGCTTCGTTTCTAGTACTTGACTTCTAGCCAAGGCCTGAGCAGCTCTCAATACCTCAAGACCGCTCAGGCTGGTACAGAGCCAACTTCAGGCTCGGCGACGCTCACAACGTAAGCACCTCCTTCCGATCAGTTGTGTCGTAAGGAACCTTATTCCATCCCCCACATAATAGCTCATCGTACAGCTTGGTTATCAATTAAACCTACCGAACTTACTTACGTGAGCTCTGTACTTATGCTCACACGATGTGCTCGCTTCTGCGTCGTAACGTCCAAGTTCTGTGGTAAACCGTAACATGCCTCGTTAATGCTTCGCGGCGTGACGTGCCAACCTTTCCAAAACTTTTCTTCCTGAACTAAATAGGAGACCATGAGGAGTAAGGGGCTGCCCTGACCTGAGAGAACTTAGCTGTTTCCATAGAGATATCCCCTTCGATCGTCCCATCAGCCGACTCACATTCAACATCGCCGCTCATGGCCAGCGTTCCTTCCTCCAACATCGACCACTCCCAGCACCTGTCAGCTGTCGACGTCAGCATTTCGAATAACCCAGAAGGTGTCCTCTGAGATATCATGCAGTCAGCGATCCTTCTGCTCTGTCTTTCTCTTCTGTCTCTCCTTGGTTCGTGATCGCGTCTTCTTCAGTAATACCCACACATGCTGACAGGCTGCCAGCTCTCGCGGACGAGGTGACAATCTTCGAAGTGCAGCCCACCGTAACTCCTGATCCCAGTGTCGCTGGCTCACCAGGATCGGGTCCGGATATTTCCTTCTCTCCTGTGGGCACGGGCAGCGACGGTGTAGCCACATATGATGTCGTCTTCCAATACAAAAGTGACGACCAAAGCCTTCATCTCCCTGATTACACATACCACGGTACGCCCTCTAGAAAATCCCGTTCTTCCACCCTTTAAGTCATTTTCTCAAGCCAATTCCTTTGTTTAGCGACGTACCTAGCCGCCAGTACCCAGCTCGTCCTCTCCGGAGTCGGCGCCGTCATATTGGTTGATGAAACTGGAACCAGCACACTACCAGCTCGTACCCAAGTCAACGATTGTTCATGGGGAGAAGAAAAGGTTCTGGGAACTTGTGTGTTTGTGGAGAATGGCACACCGCTGTTCACCGTTACAGGCACTGTAGGGCCTGCCTATACCGTTACTGTGGAGAACATGGCGGTCAGGCTACGTAGCGGTCGAGACTGGGTGACGGTTCCCGCACTTCTGAGCCTCGGTGTGGTGCTCGGAGTTGGCCGCCTCTTCGCCTAGATATTCTACATTAGTGGATGGGCTCCATGCTGGCCTTGGGAATCTTACGGCCATAATGGTCTGCCAAGAGTCTATCTCTGACTTTCACTTGACACGCGAGGCCTCCCTTGGTCTCATCGCCGCTTCCACGGCAGGATCCAGAGACTTCCAAGTTATTGCAAGGGTTGTCAAGAATATTATGTCAATATTAGGCGGCGGATAACTGAGCACTACATGGTCGCGGTGTGGTAGATTACCAATGTAAAAAATAGAGATTTTACTTATTGTGGCTTTCTAGGGAACGTACGTGCCATGTACTTCCTCAAAGGAAACCAGTGGATGTGTTTGCTCGCAGCGTTCTAAACGAGTTCAAATCAACGTCAGCTTCTGAGCAAAACCCAAGTGAATTCAACTTTAACAGCAAATACGCACCAAATATTGCTCGATATCCTACGCAGAGGACGTACTAGACGTCTCCCCATCACTCTCCTCACTCGTCGACCCCGTTTCATACGCCGATCCCTCTCTCATGAAATTCGCCTTCGACTCCCCCTGATCGATGATTCGATAGGAGGCTCTGTCATATTTTCCCTTCTGCTCCTTGAACTGCAGCAGCTTGACTCTTCTATCGACCACTATAGCTCCATGTAATTCTATGGGTAGATTAAAGATGAGAAGGAGAAACTCACCAGCTCGTCGTTTTTGATAATGACTCTGCCACGCCGAAGGGGAGCGATAGGGGCGCGCCTGACTCCGTCAAATCAACATCAAATCACAAACCCAACAAAAACTCGAAAACGAAAGCGAAAACGTACCACGGCAGAAAGCCCCTCCCACCTCGCCCTCTTCCCCAACCTCCCCCATCCCTTCTTGTACGCGATATACCCCACCATCCTCTGTAAGTCCCGATCAGTAAACGCCGAATACTCGAATTTCTCGGATCGTTCTTTGTATGGCGTTTTCGGGCGGCTGAATCGTTTCTTTCTTTTGCTGTTCTTATTGTGACTACGGGGTGGGGAAGTCTGGCGGCGGTGATGAGGTGTATATGTGTGTACGTGAGATAAAGTATGAGGTAGAGTACGCGTATGGGGAGTAGTAACTTGGGAATGAAGCTGTTGAGTGGCATCGGTGGAACTTGAGGTGATATTCGGAGTTCGCTGGGTGCCCGGGATCGTCGTCTCAGAGCCAGAAGAGTCCGACTCAGTACTATCATCCTCAGAAGACCCCATCAAAGTCTGCGACCTCCTCATCTCGCTCCCGCTTTCCGAATAATCATCCCCAGCCTCGGTGGGCGCCTCCGAGGCGTACGTAGTCGCCATGAAATAAGGCTTCTTCGCGGATCTTCGCGCAATCCCAGAGGTTTCTCGGGCCACCAATACCTGAACCGTCTTCGCTCCCATGTTTACCTCTGCCGCTCCTCCTGGGGCTTTGACTCCAGCTGAGAAACAAAGCAGCTTTTCCGCCTTATCTTCTATCAGAGCTTCTATTTCTCTACTATTCCGCAGAAAGAACTCCTGCCATTCAGCGATGGAGTGACCGTTGACCTACATAAGTCATATCCGAGCCGTAAGTCCATGGCTGCCATTCAGTTATGTTGACTCACGTTCTGGAGGCCATCTAAGGCTTCTCTATAGCTTCTGCGATGCCTCCGCGCAGAAATCAACGCATCCACAAGGACAGATTGATCAGTTGGGTTCATGCTCATATTTATGATGGCGTCCAGTAGAGATGCGTGGGAACTGAGACAAGGAGATCGGCGGTGCAAGAGTAAATTGGGTATATTTAGGTATGAACGAAGAATACAGAGGGATCACATATACAGAAAACGTATGACACTAGCTTGTAAGGCAACGATAAAACGCGAAAGGAAGAAAACGAAAAAGAAAACGATATTGGTGTTCACCTGTGGAGCCTGGTGAGCACATATTGCGTCGAGAGAAACTTAGAAGCGGACTCACCCAGAGAGAGGTTATATGTCTGGTTTTAGCAAGGAGGGCGAATTTCCTAGCAAGCTCGACTTGAGCCCAAGGAGCGAAGACATGGTGTCGTGGTTCTCCGCACATCCACATCCTTCGAGGTCATGAAGAAGCTTCCCGGTAGCCTTTAGGGCGCTGTCTGTCAACGCGAGTGTTTCGTCGGTGGCGTTCACCGTATACGCGATTAGATCGTTGTTAAGCTTGCCAACGGCGGAAAGGAGCCCAGAATAGTCGGTCGCACCACCCAAGTTCAAAAGAAGGCCAAGGTCTAAGTCGAGGTTAAGCAATGATGATACAAGAGCGACAAGATCAAGCCCCAAGAGCGTATCTCCTGAGGGAGGGGGTGAAGCAGGGGTACCAGGGGCGGGCATGTGGGGGTTGCCACCGAGGCCCAACGAGGCTAGAAGACCGTTGAGGAGGTCATTCAATCCCTTGGTTCCCAAAAGACCATCGAGATCCAACTTGGCACCCAAGTCCCCGCCAAGTGAAAGCGAGTGCAAAAGTGGGGTGAGGTCGATGTCAATCGGCGCGTTGGCTGAGGGCGAGGGTAGAGGAGAGGGAACCGCGACAGTGCCCGTCGGGTGGGGAGGCCAAGTGGAGGTCGAAGGTGAAGGAGGGTGGGTGTGGTGGTGGGTGTGGGGAGCGGACGCTGGATCGCACAAATCCAACAAAGCAAGGGTGACCCGGAGGATATCTTTTGTATCTTGCCACAACGACCCTTGTGCGCCGAGAGCCGCAAGAGAAGTGGCGAGAAGCTCATCCAAATTCAAGACCTTCAGGAGGTTGGTTGTCAGCTCACTGGTCGTGGTCGAACTACTGATAGTGACCACGGTGGCGCTAATCAAAGATTGGCAGTAGAGGGCAACGAGGGACTTGGTGTAGACGGTGGTCGTATCATCTGCGGCAGTGACGGTGAGAGTGACAAGGTCTTGATAGAGCCTGTTGGTGTACTTGATGAGATCTTTCGTTGCGATCATGATGTCGCTGCCGCTGTGATGGTGGGTGGTGGAGCCGAGGCCCAAACCAGATAGTATAGGCGACAGGATATCTCGCCTCTTATCGGTGGTCACAATGGTGGTGGTGCCGAGAGCGTCGAGACCAAGGTTAAGATCAAGATTCCCGAGACCCCCGAGGTCGACTGTCCTGGCAATTTTCTTCGACTGGTGTCCTCCAACGGATTCACGCTTGTTCATTGGTACAGGCGAGGGGCACGACTGAAGAGCAGAGTGAATATATGCGCATAAATTTGCAATAAAAGACGAAGTCGCTTACCAGGGCACATTTACCTCGGCATTCGATTCTGGGGAGCGGGCATGCACAAGTCTTGCCGACCTTCACGTACCCATCTGTGCACTCAAACCCACAAGGATCTTTGGCGGTACAGATTGCATGTGAGTGGGGCGGGTACGTGCAATGCTGACCGTTCTTGGTGATCTGGGCAATGGCATCAGTAGGCTATCTTTCTCGCAAATCAGACAAAACCCCACCAAGCCGGTCAAGACTTTTAGGTCCAAACCAAGCGCTTTGAGAGCGATGTTGCTTTCGAGGGCGAGGGGGAGRGTCGACAAGCAAAGGCAGACTTTGAGCTCTATGCCGAGGATAGTCGAGAGCCCCAAATCGGCGCATACATCTGCAAATACAGTAAGGGCGGGCTCATCAAACATTGTCTRTTCGATGCACTGACCAAGTAAAGCTCGCTTTTGACGGTGCTGACGCGCGGCGACGGTTCGCGATGGCGACGCGTTGACCGCTGCAACGACAGACGGAACGAGGAAAGAAATGAGGGAGACAAAAAGGAATGTGGGCGTCAGACGCATGGTGCCGACGAGGAGGTGGGCGKGGAKSTGCTCGAGATGGTGGTGGTTGGGGGGAAAGAGGCGATGGGGAGAACGAACGAGGGTGTCGGCTTATATATGGCGAGGAAGAGGTCGGAGTTATGACGCGCCGGAGAACGCGACGAGTGACAAAGACGCGCCATAGAGTCCACTGGCACTGACACNACATAGAGCGTGACATGGAGTCGACCAAGCACCGTATGGGCTTGGACTTTGGACTTGAACACCGCGGGAGAGTTTGTCAGCCCAGTCGATGTGAGCCTGTCCGCGGAGATCCTAAGCGCCAAGCGGCCCGAAGGAAACTAAAGCACTGTTTGACTTTAGTTTGAGCAGATGCCAGTCGAGAAGTAAAAGCCAGATTGAAAGGCGATACAATTTTCAGGCGAATAGATGATTCCTATGCATCAGCAAACGAATGACCATTGATACAAGATGTCATACAATACTCCAGTTACAGGTCTACCTACATGTGTATGAGGGGCGAGGAATAGAATCTAGGTCGACAAGCCATGGCATGGCATCAGGTCCGTTCAGCGATATACAGTTTCTGAGATGCTGGAATCGAATGCTGCGAAATTGCTGATGCAGAGATCGACGACGTCTCGGAGAAGCTCTCCAAATGGGATTCTTCAGAATCCGAGGTGTATTTTTCATCGGGAGCATATTCAACACCACCATCAAGAACCCCTACTCGCATCATAGAGAGGAGCTGATAGCATATTTAGGCAGGTGGAATGTCCAAGAARAGGATGGGGACATACATTGTGGGCTGCATTGGAGTGYGAGTACACTCCCCCGAAGAAGGCAGATGTCATGTCCTTCCCCGAAGCACGAACAATGGCCGTACGACCCCCGGGGTGCTGATCCACGAAGTGAGTGACATCATGAATAAACCCGGATATGAGGACCAGCGTTCGCTTCACAGACTGGCGTTGAACTAAACAGAGTAAATACAGAAAGACACCCGTCAACGCCAAGGACACACCAGAACAGCGCGGATGCTCACAATTTTCCCATTCAACCACCGGTAAGCGTTCGGAGCCAACGGGCCATTGTATTTGGTCCTGCTCCTTCTTCAGTTCCTTGAGCTTCATCGTGAGCGCTCCCTTCGCGATCTCATTACTCGGAAACACCCGCAGATTAGCTGCCAAACCAACTAGGTTACATATAGCGATAAACCACTTCGTCGGGTCGTATTGATACCAGAAGAAGGCATTCCTGTAGTCCATAGGGAACTGGTGATGGAAGTTGTGATAACCTTCACCCATCGTTAATATTGCCGAAAGAAGATGATCTCGGGGTGTCATCGCATCATCGTACGGCGTCGTCCCAAGGTAGTGTGCGATGGAGTTGATGCAGAAGGTACTCTATAACGAAGAGAGCGTGTCGTTGTAYAAGTAGATTCGAAGAAGCAAGCAGAGGGGGTTCGACTYACGTGGTGTGCAATCGTCAACCGAAGCATCCCMGCGAAGCAGCAYCCACCCARCCAATCRCCCCAWCCCAAYCCCGGAACAACCGCGGGAAGGACATACCCAAACCAAATTGCAAGAGGCAAATAATAACGATGTTGCCATTGCAACAGTGCGTCATTCCGAAGGTCAGACGAATCCACGGTTCCAGAACGTAAGTTCGTTTTGAAAAGCATCCACCCAACATGCGTCCAAAGAAGGCCTCTCTTGGCATTATAGGGATCGAGGTCTGTGTCCGTGTGCCGATGATGCGAGCGGTGTGTCCGAGCCCACCAGAAACAAGACCCTTGAACCGCACTCGAACCTCCAAAAAGTAGGAAACATTGCAGCGGAAACGAAGCCGTGTAGGATCGGTGTGACCACAGTCGATGATATCCTGCCCAGGCACCAATCATATGAGTGGTCATATTCGTAGAATGAAGACCTCATTAAGTGCGAAGGGTCTCACCAGCAGTTATCCCTACAATGCCGTGGTACAAACGATCAGCAGCCTAAAAAGTCGGGAGTAGTAAGAGTGACGCACCGAGCATCGAAAAGATGTAATATCCAATAGCGAAATAGAAGGTAGGTCTTTGGACTGGCACGTTGAGTAAACCCCACAACGCGAAACTCGGTGTGAGCACGAGAACGGCAAGGTTGAACCAACGGATTCCATGGACAAGGGGGAATGAAGGCAGAAGTTGCAGTTGCATTTCCATATCGGATTACCTGCCTACTACGAAGCAGAGTAGCGTGGTCGTTAGTCGAAGGCCACTGCCAATGATGACGATGCACACCCACCTGGGAGGGGCAGCCTGAGAGGTTGTGGAATGAAAAATGCGCCTCTTCCACCTTAATATCGCACAATCTACGATGCATAACGCAGGGGGGATCTGGTAAGCTTCAATTGGATAATCCATACGCCAACACATGGATGCGGAATTTTTTCCTCACCCAGAAATTAGAATCCAGATCCCCGGTGAAAAAAAAAACCTTACCACCCATCTTCCCCTTATCTAAGTAGAAGAAGGCTGGGTGGCTTTTATAGATTACGAGACAACCCGCCGGCAGACAGGGATAGATGCGTTGGGTAGTGGATCCATTCGAGACCAGATGAGCGAATCGGACGAAGAGCAAACAAACAAACGGGTGAGCTAGGTCGTCGGTGATGTCCGTTGGGCGCTCCATGAGTCAGTTGGAAGAAAATATTGGGGATGGAAGGTCAAACAGGACGTTGGCCCGGACTCTCCGAAGATATTCCTCCAGAAGTCTAAAGTCTAACGAAGGAAACTTTGAAGGGACTCTAACGTTACCAAACCACGATATGGTTGAACGCCATCATAAACCTTGAGAAGAGAAGAACCCGACGAGAGGAACCAAATGCAGGCGCGGCTTCTCTTGACGGCCAACCTTGAGCAAGGAGGCCGGTTCCTTGAGTCTGAGCAACATTCCTGAATGGTCGTAGGAGATATGGGAGGAGGTTCCATCAAAGAAGGCGTCCGGGTCAGGCATGAGAACACAGCCAAGGTTCGGGGCCTTTGGCGGCGTTCCTTCTGCGCATTCTGTAAGATTCTGTAGCGTGGCTGGCTGAGTGATGACCTCAACAGCCTGGGAGCAGGAAATCAAGACCATCAGGGTAGGAGCTCACACGGAAGCGTGTAACAGCCTGGCGAGGGAGAAAGGCTGAGAAAAGCTATTGTATGAGAATGTCCCTGGTCACCGAAATTCCAGATGGGCGAAGGTGGTGGTAATAGCGCAGCGAGTGCGGAAATCGGCCACGAACATGCAGAAACCATGATGCAAGCCTCCGTGCTCGTGTGGCGGGCCGCGAGTTTGCCTCTTCTCACGTTCTGATCTCGTTGCGACCGCCACCTCAATCAGGGGACACCGTAGACGAGAGCTATGATATACTTACGAGGTCCAAACGAGGTTCGGGTTCACGTTCAGCAGTTGGCTTCGGGTGCTGGTTCGCGGCCACGTTCCGGTAACCAAATTGGGCCTAGGTAAAAGGGGTCCAGGGGTGTTCGCATGGACATGCAAGAACGGCGGGCCACTGTTCTTTCCATTTAGACATGCAGAAAGAGAAGATTGAGCTCGAAAATTCAGAGAGGCATCCAACTCATCTGCCCGTGATGAACGTTGAACGTTGAAACGTTGAACTATCACAAGGTACAGGCCCGAAGGTAAGCAACCTCGAGCTCAGATCAATGCGTAAATTCGATAGGTAGGCAAGAGATCATACAGAGAAACAAAAGATCATCTTCACAGACTCACGGGTGCATCGGAAGGCCTGCAACCTCGGCTATAGCAGTGAAGACTTTCTGGAAACCGAATAAGATGCGTCTTTGCTTACGGTCCCCACAAATGCGCTACTAAGAATCAGTGCACTATCTGCCTCAGCCTTTGCCATGTGGACACTGGCAGTGCAAACGCAGAAAGCGTCGAACTTCCTAATGTGCCCCTATACGTCTCCCTTATCCTGACCATCATTCCCCAAAAGCCACGCCAACAATAGCTTTCGTGTTTTTAAGTCCCCTTTCTACCTATATACCRTATACTTAAACCGAGAAGAATGTGACGTTATCTGCCRATACACRGCAACAGTCTGTAATAACTTCCACTAATACTCTAAGCCCCTAACACACTAAGCGCTGAAGCGCTGAGCCGTCGAGGGTTCGAACCGGAACCACAACTTCGACATACTGCTCTCGCCACCGTNCC
>JAPEVF010000077.1:56951-121172 GCA_029747585.1 Pleurotus djamor
TCAAGCCAAGCATCRGGTTCACATGCCCATGCATGGTTTCCCCGGAGGCTTTTMGCRTGATGYAGTTCTTCGNYTGATGCTTGCGTAGTACYCGYAACTCTTCCATGWCCGGTTCCAAGGAACATATCCATGAATCAAGCCCTGCAAAATCGGCGCACGCGACCATAGACGAGAACTTGCACAAAAGTTCGTCTCCTCNNCATGGYCCGAGCGACAAGAAGCGGGATGGTGGTCATCCCGAGAGACCYCCGTTGGCAACAACCACTCCGAGCCAAATGGACACGCAATATGTSAACATGCTGCTTGCGCTGGATGGAATACCCAAAATCCATAACATGCTGGCCTCATTCTTCACYTGGATCCTCTTAGCCGGGTTCGTTCTGTTCCCTGGGACTTTCCAGAGCTTGCAMAGCGTCCAGGACAGCTTGGGRGTGACCCAAKTRCAAGTATTGAACGCCATCCAGCGGGTCCCTTTGTGAGTCTTTTCGTTTATCACCMATCACTCTGACCCGACTTCGCCGGTAAAGGTTCGTCATAGCCTGGATATGCAGTGCTATCGGAGCGGGAGGCATGACTTACATGTGGTGGAGGTGGATGAACAATTATGTCTGGCTTGTGAATCACATCTTTCTGTGAGGAATATGTACAGGCACCATTCGGGAATACGTTACTAAGGCTCTCGCTTGCAGACCTGGCTTCTTGAATGCCCTAGCAGGGGTCATTTCRACGCTTGCGAGCGTTTACGGCACCCAGGACGGCGTGTTCACRACATCAAGCTACATCACGATTGCGATAACCAGCGTCACTGCGGTGATATGCGGRRKTCTGACCGGGATATAYACATTTTGGAARATTGCWAGGGTGAAGAAACGTCATGATCGGGMGGTCGGAAAGGAACGAGCTGGGAAACATGGGGAGGGGATAGTCGAGAAGATCAAAAGGAAGGCTTATGAAACAGAGCCTGAGGCAGGGGTGGTATAGGTATATTTTTCGTTAAGAAGGACAGTAGGCGATACGAGCTGTGTAAATGGCAAGACGAACCGGCTTCAGGCGCTCAGCTCGACAAACGAGACGAACTTCAAGGCCAAGCTGGGATAGGCAGTAAACTGAATTGGGATGATGCCTGCGGAGATCTATCTGAGTCCATGGCACGAAGAGGGCGTAACCGAACCTACCATTTACCATTACTTTGCAAACGCAGAGGGCCGAGTGCCTCCTAGTCCCTGTGCAAGAGGCACATGTCCTGGATGGTTAGTGAAGTGCGCACCTCGCATGAATTTCATCTCAAAGTATGAAGAATAGCGAGCGCAAAGTTGAAACCCATTCTAAATTGCAGACGCGTGAAGGCTATCTCCGACTTGCGCTAYGAAGACAGCAACTGTGCAACCTTGGATTCTACCTCTTTCGACGATAGATTGTCTAATTCGACATGCTTTTCCAGTCCTCGCTCTGTACGCCACGGGTTTCAAAGGCAGCATGGTGACGAGTTGTCAGCAGACAAGAATCATGCATGAACGTGGTAGACGCACCAAATCTCGCAAATACTCGTGCAGGTGTGTCCGTTGCCTCTCGGACGAGAACAGGCAAATCAGGGTTATGCTGCTTGATGACTGGATACTGAGAAACGATGAATTTCCTGGTGACCGTGTGGAATAATCGGTAAGTTGAAGCGGGTCCTCGAATGCTTGTTACGAAGCTCACCGTGTTCCTTCCGAAGCCGGGCCCGTCTGCGAGCAGAGAATTCGGATTTCCCTCAGTGCTGGTGAGAATACCCGGGCGAACGACATGGTGGATGTGTGGGACGAAGAGGACGACTTGGAGACGATTGAAATGGCCGTCGCCTGCAACACGGAATCAGACGCGACAGGGATGTGGGAACGCGTTACGTAATGCGTTGTTACCCAGGAGCAATCAACAACCACGCCCCTCTGGTTGACAGAAAACTCAGAGACAGCACCCCCGCAAGCCCAGTTCGACGGCGTCTCCAAGCGCTGGCACATTTCTCATCTCCTCCCGATCACCATCATGGACGACGAGCAACAACGACAAGATGACTGGGCCAACAATAGGAAGAACAGGCTGCCCTCGTTTACAGAGGTTCTCTCGCGAAGAACACGACCTCCTGTAGACCTGTTCATGTTTTAGTGCGTTTTTAGGATCTTTAAGGTCGTTGCACCGCTAATCGGCTATTTTTTCCTGTTTTTACTAGTCTGTTCCTGCAGCGAGAAGGCGCAGAGGATGTCCTTGACTTCTGGCTGGACGTTCAGCAGCATGAGAACCTTTGCAGGGCTTATTTTAAAGACGTGAGGAAGTCAGGCCGGTCAATCAAGGAGGACTGGCCGCAGTACTGGGATTACGCCCGTCGGCGTGGGTCGATATATGGCACGGTCGTTGGGCTGCACCCTGATGCGAAGCGTAGCACGGCGAGCACTGGAGAATTGGGGGTCGAGAAGAACCTTGGAGTTGGCGATGAAAAGTACGGCGCCCGCTCAACGAGTCCGAACTTCATATCACCCATGTCGGACGGTACGCGGGTAGGCTCGCCCTCAGCAGAAGATCCCCCTCGCTCGTCAACGCCATTCTCGCTCTCTGGTCGCACACCGTTGTTCAAGCGTGCTTCAAGGGCACCGACGGTCATCCCACGCTCAACACCCATCACGCGGCAAAATTTAATTGCTTCCGCAGAGCGCATTTACTTCCGATATCTCTCCCCTGCTGGAAACGTTATCAACTCCCAAGAAAACCATGAAATATATTTACCACCTGCATTGCGAATACACAGTTTCCCGTTGAGCAGCACTACGGAACCCAAGACGCAGACAGAGCTCAATCTGATGGCACAAATACCGGATATGTTCCACGCGCAGAAGGAATATTGCTTCAGGGCGATGGAACAGGACGCTTTCCCCCGTTTCCTGCGTTCAAAGGCGTTCGGGAATCTCACGCCGGTGTCTGCCCTCGTTCGCCTCATATTGGGACTCATCATTCTATGGATAGGCCTTGCCACGGCCTTTTCCTTAATCTTCTTGGACGTGCAACCCAAATCAAAGCGATTTTTCGTGAGTCTTCCATACTTCTCGATTCATTCTCCATCTGATATCATTTTCTCCAGCTTTTCATACCCTTTACGTTTGCAGTTCTTTTCCTCGTCTCCCATCAATACGAACTAGACCCCATCCTAGTTTTCTTCGGGCAGTCGGAAACGACACCATTCCGAACACTCACCATCCGCGAACCGTACGTGAAGAAGCTGCTGCTGGGCAGAGCGATATGGGTCAGCGTCCTCACTGCCGCCTTCGTGGTCGCCTTGACCTTCATTTTCTGGGCGGTACCTGGGCATAGGCTATAGAGTACACGCGACCTCTCCTTATCATCAGCTATTTCTTTTCCTCCAACCCTCTTGATTGCTTGTCGGAATTCGCTCGATCTTGTTGTTATGACTTTTATGACAGTTTTCGGTACTCCCCCTCTGCTATTCTCTGCCCGCCCCTCCTCTTATAATCCCCTTCAAATTACATCGTACCATATACACATACACTTCACTTATCTTTATGTGACAAACCCCACCCGTTCCCTTATCGGATACCCTCCTTTGCCCTCCATGCGACCGTTCTTTCATGGTCCTTATTACATATCGAACTACAGACTTTTCCCTCCTCTTCTTCACTTCTTTTACTTCAATTATCGACTTGATTATTAGTTTTTTATGTAGCCAAAACGCTGAAGTGTAGTAGGGTAGAATCCAAGCGCACAGTTATAATTGAGATTGAGATGGGGTTAGGCACGTCTCGGTCGTTCTGGGGCATCAACTTAGACGTGACAAGACAAACGGTAATAATTCCTGATACAAGAGCAATAAAGGTAGGCAAACCACGGAAGGTATAACTAACGACGAAGTTCGAAGAGCTCGACATCCTTCTTGTAAGCCTCAACGTATGGCTAAGAGGTACCGTTAGTGTGCGATCGGAGGCGGAAAAAACTGGAATAAGGAACTGACAGCTTTCTCGGCATCTGAGAATGCCTTCCACGCTGCACCACCTCTAACGGATATTTCTTTCTGACTAAGGCCCTGGGCTTCGTCCGAATTCCTGAACTCGGCAAGGTATCTGGGTTCATCGTTAGTTTAGGACGTAAGTATTGGAATGGAAGAGAGCGCGAACCGGAAGAACGAAGACGGTGGTTTTCTGTCCTCTATGGGTGTACGGATGCGGTAAGAGTACACGCCCTTGCTCCTTCGTTTCTTGTTGAGCGCACGCAAGACCGCGGGATCATAGTTCTTGAAATATTCCTCGCGTTTCTTGAAGTAGGCCTCTTTGTTAGCAGCGGCCAAGTCATACCACGGCTATTGGGAAAAGAGCGTGACTTTGGTATGTGGACTGAGGCTATATGGCTGACGACAAACCTGTCGCTCTTCCTCGCTCATAGCTCTCCAGGCAGCACCGGATTCGCGAGAGAACTCTCGTAAGGCGTCAAGCGACGACGGCTTCTCCATGGTTTTCATCCGTTCCACATGGAACGCGAGGTATGGACCGCGGTAACCCAAAGGAGGAGCCATGGATTTGTTGACCTTCAGAGCTGGACGAACAAGCGATCAGACGAGGAAAAATAAGGTAATTGAAAATAAGACGCGTACGCTTTGGTTTCACAACCTTCTTCTTGGGTTTCTTCGCAGCTACCTTCTTCTTGCTCGCAGCGCGAAGTGGTTTCTTCTTAGGTTTGGGTTTCGCCTTGGGCTTCGCTTTGGCCTTTGTCGCGGTGGTGCTCTTCGCCGTCACGGCCTTCTTGCGCCCAGTCGTCGCAGAAGCCTTTGCCTTTGGCTTCGCCTTGGTCGACGCACTAGTTGCACTGGGAAACCATACCGGGTTCGTCGTGTAGATAGTACGCGCCCGAGGAACAGGGACAAAACGGGGAACAGAAGGGGTCACAGAGAAACGCGTAAAACACGTCAGAAAGCTTCTCGAGGGCAACTTCGACCTGAGGCCGAGCAGGGACTGCATACTTGCGGAAATAGCGACAACAAATTCCAAGCAGTGGATTTGAACTTGTTGAGTGTTTGCTTGTTTGGCGGCGGCGTTTGGAACAAAGTCGGTCTCACAGGCAGGGTCGTGATCGCGTTCTAGCCCCTTCGTCGATCACTACCCCAGCCATGGAGGCGACCAGCTCGACGAATCCTGCGCCTGCGCCAGCTCCATTGCCCAAGCTTTCCTTCAACCCATCCAACTTACCAGTTGCTCAGCTTGAATCACTGAAATTCAAGGCAAACCAGATTGTAGAATCCATCATCTCATTACGCGCAACCGTCGAAGGAGGCTACCAAAATGTTATGCCACCATGGCCCGAAATTCTTTCTAAATACAACATTCTACTCTCCCAAACGCTGAACTTCTCGAATTCCTTGAGTGCCACCATCGGGTCGTCGCAGGCATCTACCAGTCGTCTTCCCATTGGGGCACAGCAGCTACCGCAGACTAGTCAATACGAGAAGATTGCCTTACACCTCAATGGTGCGGTATCAGAGAAGGAGGCCGATGAAATCGCTCTGCTTGTGCGCACCTTCCAGCTACCGCAGATTCTACAGTCGGAGAACAACGCCGTTCGACGTCTGTCAGAACGCATGGCTACCCGCGGGTCGATGGGTGTCATGGGCAGCGTTCCCCCACCCGTGAATGCCTTTGGCAGCGCTCGTAAGCCGGAATACGAGGACGTCCTACGTGAATGTGCTGAGATCAAGGATCAGCATGACCGAATGGTGGATCGAGCCGTCAAAGCAGTTACTATGCTGCGAGACAAGTATGATTGGAAACAACGGGTTGAAGTGGAGGTCGAGGAGCCGGAAGAGTTGGATTGGGACCCACGGTTGGGAATGCTGCCTCCTCCGGATGAGGATATGCAAGGAGGGTCGCCTTCAAGTGATGAAGATAGTCCTGGACCAGACGGAGACGAAGGGGATAGTGATGAAGACGAAGTCGAGGATGAACTCACGCGAAACGCTGGAGCTCATGACGCCTCTCAAGATGGTATGGACGCGCAGTTTCAAATGCCTACCCCAGTTCCAGACTCTTCTATGGATGTTTCTTGATGGCCATAGCCCTTCCTCAGCGTGTCGTGGGGAGGACGTTATTGTGAGTAGTATTGCCCAATGTATTCGAGTCGATTGTTTCAGAATAATACACCTTGGAGTGAATACTCGTTGAACTCGTCAGAGAGGCCGACTAAAGATCATATCCACGGTTCTTTATCCTTAGCCAGCCCGTATCACAGTGGCCGTTAGACTTGTCGAGGACCTGACGCTTGAACGGGCACCGGTGAAGTCAATTAATCCGTGTCCAGTGTGAATGCAGACGACCATATTTACAAGTAGTAAGTACAAGATTATGTTATTCAACTTATCTAACTTGGGATCCTACGATGTGCTACCCTTGGCTGCTTGGTAGAACCGCATCAAATCTGTCACGTCATCTCTACTACCCAGGAACACAGACGACCGTTCATGGATAGAAGTTGGTACAATGTCCAGGATGCGCTTGGTGCCCGTCGTCGCAATACCGCCAGCCTAAGCAACTGTCAGTCATTGAATAAGATCGCTGAAAGGTGGTCGATTTACCTGTTCAGTCAAGAAGGCCATCGGGAACGCCTCATACAGGAGCCTCAGCTTGCCGTGTTTGCTCTTCTTATCATCCGGATACCCAAAGATACCACCGTATAGTAGGGTTCGATGCACGTCCGCAACCATGGACCCGATATACCTTGCACTGTACGGCGACTTGGGTGGCTTGGGGTATTTGATGGAGTTGAGGTAGTCGATCACTGGTTGGTGGAAGTACATTGAGTTGCCTTCGTTAAATGAGTAGATCTTGCCCCGGGGTGGTATTTTGATCTATCGATTCGATAGAGGGGTCAAACAAAGACGGAATGCGATATTAACGAAGACGTACATCGGGGTGAGTGAGGATAAATTCTCCTAGTGCATTGTCGAGGGTGTATCCATTGACGCCTGATCCAGTAGATAGGACAAGGTTAGCGGAGGATCCATACCTAAGAAAAGCCTTGTCAGACCTGAAGCTCAAAGTACGCCCGATATAACATTTCAACATACATGGTGTACCCCGCCGCTACCATCTCCGTACCCGGTCTAAGGACATCTTCAATAGTCCCAGGCGAGTCTGGTCGCTGAGAAGCCATCATGAGTCCCAGATACATGGAAGAGGAGGCGGACACCACGAACGATCTTATATATCCCGAATATTGTACCAATATTCACACCAGCGTCGATGTTGCTGCTACCATCCAGAGGGTCGAATACGACGCAGTACTTGCCCCTATTCTTCTCCTCGATGATGATGGCATCATCCAGTTCTTCAGAAACGAGGACGGCTGTCTTGCCTGATGCACGTAAGGCGTTGACCATGATGTCATTTGACAGGACATCGAGTTTCTTCTGTTCTTCTCCTTGTACGTTTGTCTCTCCTGCAAGACCCACCCTGACCGATTGTTTAGCTATTTCATTCTGGACTGCGGAAGCCAGGACGAAGTCAGACATACAAGTTAATCAAGCGCGCCTTTCGCACATTCGTTGCGATGAACTTGGAAGTGACCTGGATAGCGGTGAGGAGCAGCGTCAAATCACCAGTCGCCGCTGGCCCCAATCGCATCTGGTCGTGCAGGACATGCCTAGGTAATATCCAAGGAATATCCAGGGTTGTGAGAAATCGATGAGATACTACTAGGTTGCATTAAGACATACCGAGTGAGGGTAATGAGATCGACACTAGGAGGCTCGGTTTCTGTCACTGAAGCCATTTCAAGCCTTGATGTGGTGTGGTTGGTACGCGCGATAGAGGAAGAAGTGAGAAATTGTCGTATGTGGGTTGGTGGACCTGAGTATTCAGGAGCTCGACCTAATGCGGAGTTTGGACTTTTACAAACGCCGATGTTCGGGGTTTGAGACGCGTCGCGTCGCGTCTGACCGTCAGCGACCCATCCCTCCTTGCATCTATACCTCCACCATCGCTGAACGTGGTGTCCTCATCGTCACCATCGTCGACGAAGTGAATTTCCCTCCGCGCTGGAAATGACACATCGCATCCAAGTATTGAAAATGCCAAGGTAGGCGATCTCTTCCATATNTGGAAAAGYTKGATTATRSTGCTTGAGGTATGTTTGAAGGGATATGTAGTGCGTTGGGATGGGTGGATTAGCTTGAGATGCTCGCGTCAGGCCGTAAGCTGCTTTACGATTCGATACAACCAGGACAATGGAAGTGTTGGGGAGAGAAGGGGTGTTGACTGCATCGATGAGGGCCTGTAGGTTTGTTCCTACAAATATATTTGTTGCATTTTGTGATTTAGACGGATTAGATGAGATGTAAGCCGACCTGAACCTGATATCAGGACAACGATTCTACGAGGAGAGGTGGCCATGAAGATAAAAAGTGGATGTGGCAGTGCAATCTGAGCAATGTTGGCTGAAGATAAGATAAGATCGTTGGCAAATATTCTGCACGACGCCAAAAATACAAAACTGTTTCTACAAAAGCAACGTACACCTAACGTCCGAAGCCTTAGTATGGCTTACTGAATTCGCACTTGGAATACATGACAACGTGTCCACCGTTCAAGGGATTTGAGCGATATGAACGTTCGAAGTCGCGTTTTGATCTGGCACCTGGGGTACACATCTGTGACGACAAAGCGTTGACGATATTTTCATCGGCTGTCGCGCTAGGATTTGCAACATAAGTATCAATTAAGGGAGAGGTATAGGCTACTCACAGGGTCGATATATTCCTCATCTCCTAGCGGCATTATCCTCGCCAGTGCAAGGGCACTCAGAGGGCTGAATATACGAAAATCAACCGAGATACCAGGCTTCAGAGGCAGCGAGACCACGACCAAAAAAGAGGGAATGCCAGCGATTACGTGAAGATACTGGGTCCGTAGCAGAAACTGTGGGTCCCAGTCATCGCTACCAAATATATCGGGGAAATCACTCATGGTTTTTAGTTCAACCCTTGGTTCCGATGGATCCAGGGAGTAACATGCAACCGGTAGCTCGTTTTTAGGCACAGTTGGCCTCTCTTCTATGAGTGCATCCTCGATGATGTCGTAGAAGCCGTTGGCGGAGCGTCTCACTTTCTCTTGGAGACCNTAAACGAAGGAGACCTCTACCGTTGGCAGACCGGATAAGATGGTGATTGGCTGAAAATGTTTTCTCAGCAGAGTGTTTATGAAGTCATAAAGCTCTTTACCTCCACAGAGCCGGAAAAGTTTGCATATATTGCGATGGTCATTATGCCAATCCTTTTTTTNGACATTCGGTCGAGCAGTATCGAAAGACTCGACACCCAGAGCACGTCTTAAGGGCATAATTTTCAGGGCCCTTCCCGCACTGCATACGCGGCGGCATTGAAGGTCAGTTCGAGGATTAGACAGACTCTGGAACTAACCGTCCGACAAACATCCAAATTCTTAGCGATCACCCCAGCCATTCGGGTTTCAACTTCAGAGGCTTCTAACATGCGATCGAGACTTTCCCATGCCGAGTCATGACTCGAGTGCGTAGGCAGTCCATGTAGCCTCTTTGTATATTTTATGGTCGAAGGGAATATAAGGGCCAGGAGACCAACGGAGTTGATAAGCCCGTCGAACACCCTAGTGTTGGGCGTCTCGAGGTCAGCAGTATGCCCTGGAAGTTGGGTGCGGAGCTTTTTGACAATCCCAAGATGCAGGATATGCTCTAACGAGTAGTAGTTGGGCGAGGCTGGGCACGAGAGGATGAAGTGGCAATACGGGGGAATGATACTGTCCAAACGTTCTGCCTGATCGGAATCAGCGCCGTACTGGGAAAAAACGCGAGGCCGATCATCGATAAGCCATCCCACAGCGACAGTCAACCGTCGAACAAGCGGGATGACCTCGATCTCGGGGACGAGTTGGAGAAATTGGAAGGAGAAAACTTCGAGTGCATGGTAGACTGCTTGCAGGAGGGAGAGATAGGCACGCTCGGGCTTCCTTTTACTGGCACGCATTTTGTGCAGGTGTTTTTCCACAGCGGCAAGGTGAAGTTGAGAAACGGCGGAGACGCCACCATACATAGCGATTTTTCCAGGGGTGTTTTGTACGAAAATTCGCTGGATAAAATTCGCAACAAGGTAGGCGGCGCCTTGTTCAATCGAGAGTTGATCCGTGTTGTCTTCGTCAATGTCAATGAATACGAGCTTTTTCCATAAGTCGTAGACGCAAGAGGTGAGATAATGGTCTGCGGAGAGATCGACCGAGCGCTTGGCACGATTGATGAACTTCATAAGATCCAGGAGCGTCATTTCAAGTATAGGCGAAGGAATATCGGCAGGTATCTCCTTCAACCCTTCTGAATCTACATTTGAACCAGGATGGAAGTAGTGTGTTTGGAGGAATGTAAGCCACGGAAACACTGTAGAGTTGTGCTCAGTGAAAACACCCATCACCAGAGGAATTTCAGAGATAGGTGCAGATATGGCAACGGTAGCAAGGGAGCTCATAGAGACGATCGCACAGCGGATAGACAGCTGAACGGATTCCTCCATTGTCCACTCCGTGGGGACAGTGTCAAAACCCAGGCAAATGGCTGAAGCAGCTACAACGAGCTCTGATTTGTCCGGGGCATGTCCGAGCAGGTGTTTGTTCAGCGTCTTGATTTCCGTCAAGGACCCAGCGTTGGCCTTCTTGACAAGAGACTGGAAATAAGTAACGTAAAATTGAGTCATGGATCAAACTTCTCCGGATGGACATCTACCTTGAGTGGCTCGCTGAGAGCTGATAGCTTCATACGACCTCTGGCACCATTGGCGGAATTGTGGCTCTGTGAGGGCTCAGTGCGTCCCCGAGGCCAGATTGAACGAGGAAGCATGACAAGACAAACTTGGTAGTAATAGGCGCTAAGGGACGTTGCTTAGCGCTCGCAAATCTAGTATAGGAGAACAAAGCTAGGAGACCGGGGAGAGGACATGTTAACAAGTCAAGCCAATCTACTGCAATACGATGTGGTGGTTTACAAGATAACATATGACAGATATCCTAAGTTGGGGCCTGTCAATAGCGGACGGAGCTTTCTGTGCTGGGTAGAATGCTTTACCAGCCGCATCAAAGACATGCAAATGGGACGTAGAGCCCACGAAGAGTCACTACATTCTTGATACACGCTAGTCCATTGGGAGGATACCGGCAGATTGAAGTGTATACAAAGGACTTAAAATGTTTAGATGAACCACCTCGGGACTGAGCAACCTCGGATTCTGTACAGAGCTCGAGGAAATCCGGCTCGCAGATCTTAGTTGTACCCATTACGGCTCGAATGACAGGGAGATATCCAGGCTTTCGCTTATTTGCTTTTGTTTCGTGCAGATGTCTCTTCACAAAAGCAAGGTGGACCTCAATTATTGAGGGTATTCCACCAAGTAGCTGGATGTTTTCCGTCGATTTGTGTTGAAAGTCGTAGGCAATACAATCCGAAACAATTAGCGCGGCGGATTGTTCAATGGCATCGTCAACTTGGCCCCTTCCATCAGCAAAGACGCCAGCGTACTTCTTCCAGATCCCAAAGATAGTGGAAATGATGCAGGGAGATCGGAAGATATTACGAGGCCGAAACGGAGTGTAGGCTCGTTCTTATCATCTACCGTCCCCCGCAGGAAATGCTTCGGTGCCTTGAGCTTGATCAGCGCCTTCTTCATCAGACTTCTTTTCCGCATTCTTTCCGCTTTTTCTGCTTCTTTTCTCCCTTATTCGGTAAGTCATGGTCCTTTTCGGGACTATTTCGCCTTCTTGATCAGTTTCTGATCAGCCACTCTGCTTCTTTTTCAAGCGAGCGAGCATTTTGGCCAAAGTGCTTCTGTGCCTTGAGCAGGATCTGCGCTCTCCTCTCCTCTCTCCCTCACCCCCAGATCTATTACCCATCGTGTTTCTGTGCCCACTGCCTTGAGCTCGACCTGCACTCTCCTAACATTTGCCCTAATCGGAGTTCAAAATGACTTGCTCGAGTCGCTGTTTCTTGCTCCCTGTCCTCCTCCTCGTACCTACGATGGCTAGTCCTCGATTGTCACTTGGCTGTCTTTCCCGTCCAAAGTGAGTACTACTTTTGAAAATGTCTCAAGCCCGATTGACCGAGTACTTAGTTTCTTACTTCCACCCTCCGATTCTAGTCCAATGCACCCCAAAATGCGATATCTCTGTCATTCTTCTATTGTTTGAGCTCTTCTATGCTCATATATTTCACTCACACCTGCCTCAATGCCCTCCCACACATGCTTTATGTGTTCCGTCGCTCTTCTCCCCTCACTCCCTTGTGAAGAAATGCCATACCTTTCCTGTTCAATGATGCTTTAATGATCGTGCGAACTTGATTCTGACCGTGGCTTACTCAGATCCCTGGACACGGAACGTCAACGTTTCAACGTCGACCCTTGAGCTCTTCTTTCCTTTCTCCCTCTCCACCATCTTGCTCTTTACTTCCCTGTCGCTCTTTTGAAAATGTAACAACTCAAAAGATGGCCTCCCTCCTCTACTCTAACGGACAACTCCATTTCTCGACCCGAGATTCTGGTTCTTGCACACCAGGTCGCGTCACGGAGGGTTGGTCATCATACTCCCTTCAACTCCAGTCACAAAGCCGAACGCAAGCATCTTTGGTGGAGATCGCAGGGTTTAATGGATCAAACTCAAAAATGACGAAAATGGCACTCGATTGATTTTAGTGAGTAATATACATGTTTCGGTGTCAAACCATAGCTTACCCTACCTACAGCTATACTACTGGATCGTCTCCGGTCGCTCCCCCTCCCTCCTCCCTCCTCCCGAAGCCCACAAACTCGAGCAAATTCAAACTCTCCCCACGACCCCCTACATGCAAGCCCCTTCTACAACCTCACTTAGCATGATTATACCCACCTAGAAACAAGCGAAACGAACTCACCAAATGCTCGAAAGAACGTTGAACGCTCCCCATGATCGAGAAAATCAGAAAAATGAAAATTTCGGGGTTTTACCCTTTGCGCGCGAATCAGCGACGACTCGGCCATTACTCACCCAACCCTCTCGCAAACTTGGCCTGAGATACCTTGGACGTGTAGTTCCAAGGCTGTGTGGTTGCTGGACGTGGGCATTTTGAGGGGAAGGAGATATGCTGGAAGCGAGGTCAGCAGAAATTGGGTCATACAAAGGTAGGCCCGTCCATCATCGATAAGTACTCACACATGTTTTCTATACCATCAATACACCTTTTCCCTTTGACATTTTGTATCCCCGAATGATTTTTGAGGTGCCCAGCTCCGAGGGGGATGGTCATGGAGGTCTCACCAACGACCTCGAGTACACCTACTCATCCCCATCTGCCTACACTGCAGATCAGGGGGTGAGTGCTACAAGGGGAAAGTGCCGGGAGGTACGCAAATCCAGCCAAACTCACACAAAGAATACTCACCCAACCCCGCATTCTCACTCACCTCGCTTGCAGGGTTATACAAATCGTGATAGATCCTGGAATTCTGGGTCCCCCAACAAGGAGTATGATCTACGCCATCCATATCTCCATCACCAAACATCGTTCGGCCAGTCATGGACGCGCAGGCGGTGCCGTATTTCGACCTTTCGGTCATTTTCGTCCATCGCACTGTTTCTTTTGTTCCTCCATGGAAACTCAACCAAACCACACGGAATCGAGTGTCCCTGAGAGGTATGTCGTACATATATCTGCTTCCTTGATGAAAAAGGACTGACAGCATTATTCGAGCTGCTAGGAAGGATCTTTGCGGATTCAACTCTCCAAAATGTGAATACACGATGAACACAAAAACGCACCGCGAATGTGAGTACATTACCAAGTTCCTATGTCATCCACGAGCCCTTGACCACGTTTGCGAAAGGCTGGGTCGTACTTTCATGATTCTGGACATGGCCTTATTCCTGGGGCTCACTGGGGCTCGAACGACTGAATGGGCTTATATGACGTACTGAGTGCGGGGAAACTGATCTAATGTGAAAGGGTAAACATTTGGTGAGTCGTTTCTATGGATATTCCAGCCGTGTTCCTTGTAACTGACCACATCTTCATTTTGCACAGATTCCTTGTTTCCTCGGTAAATTCTCTTGATATCGCGTAGGCGTAAGCTGAATATCGTCTGTAAGTCGTCCATAAAGGGCGTAATAACCAGACTTACCTCCTCCCTTCCCGAAAAACTCGAATTCCCATACAAGCACGAAACTCTGCCCTACGATCGTCATATCCCTGACTTCCCAACCTACACGCCCCTCTCTGATCGAGTTTACGAAGGGCTGCTGTCAGTATTCAATATTTCGACCATCAGCCGCGTCTTCGCATCGAATTCTTGAAATTGCCGAAAATGGTATATCTGGCGCCAGGGGAGGGATCTACGGTGTACCTGGACGATATAGTGAGCGATTAATATTTAATGCTCTCTTAGATGATAGTTTCACTCTCTAGCTTGATTTCCAGCCAGATAAGGGTGGCGGTCGCCCCAAAACATGAATTCCAAAAGAAGAACAATACGGCGGGCCACGAAAGCTATAGTCTCAAGCTCTGACATGGTTGGGTCATCTTTGACCGAGTTTGCAAGAGGGCGCACGAAGGTTTGGCTATTCGAGCCGGGGTGCGTTTCCTCGCAACTTTAGTCAAAATGGCCGAAAAGGGCCTGTGTACTGCTGTCCGCGGGGCTGTAGAAACGATCTAGAGTTCAGGTAAGCTGATTCAAGGTACCTGTATGATAATCTACTCACTAATTATCGTGTTTTTCACTTTTCCATATCCCCATAGAAAATCTTGTTTCCTCCCCGAAATCTTGATGGAGCGATGTTCTTATGCTTAGACATCAAAGGCAAGCTATCTATTCATCATCTCACATTATTGACAAAGCTCTGACATACCTAATTTAGAAGTTATCCTTGATTCTTCGCCCGACCTGCCACAAATTCGCGAATAACCAACCAAGGCCGAAACGCTGGCCGTATCCAACCACACCCCCGAGTTCCTGCATCATGTCGTCACCTAGCCCCGAGTTTACAAAAGGATAGACGGCGTCCTTGATAATCCCTCCCGCACCCACCACCCGCCCACAATCTCGATTTATGCAACCAAAACTCGATTCGCCGGTCCGATTCTTACTGTTCCTTGAAGGTACGTCATCCATACATGTGCTTATGACGTTGAATAAGCCCTGACATGATGATTTCAGCCGTGACGAATCCATCTCCCCCCGACCGACCACGAAATCTTGAATAACTCACCAATGCCGAAACGCTGGACGAATCCAGGTATACCACCGAAGTTTTACGTCATCAGCGCACATCGTCCCTGGCTTGCGACGGGCTAGGATGTGTTTTCGGAATTTCGACGTCCATGGATGAATTTTTGAAAATCGTCGGAAGCGCTGGGGGAGCACTGGGGGACCGATGCTAGGACCTATGCAAAGGCTATGTGAGTGGTTTTATAGGTGTTACTCAATGTGGAACTTACTAATTGTTGGTTTCTTGTTTTTCCCTCTTCCGCGTAGACCACCTACTTGCTCGCTTGAACCCTGACCGTTCGTCCGAAACGTTACCCGCTCACGAAGGTATGTTGTATGTTCATCTACTTATGTGTTAACGAAAGGCTGAATTGAATGGGTTAGTACTTTTGCTGGACACCCAACTTCGGAGCCGACCCCTCAAAAAATCACTCAAGCACACGAAGGTATGAAGGAAACATGTTTATTAAGTGTATATAATACATTGGTGAGTACTTATCATCGATTTATTGACTGCTTCTTGTCCACCGGCACTGACTATGACACTCTCCCAGCCCTCCCTTCCCCTCGACCGTAATCCAACCATACCTCCTCCGCAGCAAAACGCCGCCGCCCATGAACAATACACCCATGGTCCTACGGGTATGGGGTATCCCTGAACGAGTGTACGAAAGCCTTGATGAAGAATTGCCGCAATCGTTCAAGAAATCGCCTTCGGGAGGATTTCAAATTTTTTCATTTTATTTATTCGGAATTTCGCTTTTCTTGGTCAAGGATGGTGATGGAAGCGAAGCTTGAAGTTCGAAAATGCTTGGTGAGTCGTCGATATTTGTGCGCGGGGGCATAGATTAACTGGAAATGGATCTTAGGTTGTGAGGGAGGAGGAGGAGAGGAAGAGAGAGGGAGGGGCAGGCAGCTAGGGTTCGTGGAAGGCAAGGGAGTGTGCGAGAGGGATGGGTAGTGTAGCTGTACGTAGGGTGAGTGATGTCGAATTGTCCGAAGGATGTAGAATACTCACCAAGATGAATATAGCGCCTGCCTTCCCCCTCGACGCAATTTGATTATACCGCCTCCGCATCGAAACGCCCCGGTCCCGCGACAATACCACCATGGTCCCATAGGTCTGAGGTATCCTTGGTCAAGTTTGCGAAGGGTTTCATCAAACTTTGTCGCCGTCGTCACAAAAACCACTTTGGCAAGATTTCGAAGNTTTTTTAAATTTTATTTCTTTGAAATTTCGAAATTTTCGGTTGAGGATGGCGATGGAATGGATGATTGAGGTTCGCATATGGTCGGTAAGTCGTTTGTATTCGTGCAAGAGGGCATATGCCAACTGGAGGATGTGGTGCAGGGATGGTTGAGCGAGGGGAGGGGAAGGTTGAGGCAGTTCGGACGCATGGGAGGCGAGGAAAAGCTGTGAGAAGGTGAGTTGTGTTGCAGTGACTGGAGGGCGCGGATGGCTGACGAAGATGAATAGAGTGCCGTGTTATAGCGGGGTCTATGCGTGTCGAAGCACGCGAATGATGTCTTGTTGCTTGACGAAAGGGAGGCAAAGGGAGGAGAGAAGTTTGGTGGCTGTGAGGGGGAGATGGATTCGAGAATTTCGGTGAGTCTTTCATGGGTTAGGTACCTACCTACCAACTGGCGTGACGGCGTCGCGTATGTAGGCTAACATGCCTTCTCTGAAAATACCTTCGGCCTCGTAAGCGTGGCGTGCATTGCACGCCCACAGGGCAAGTATGGTCGCAAACCGCGTTTCGTACCACCTTGACATTACAGGACCCTCTGTACCAACTGACACGGCCTGCAGCTCGACATCTGCTGCTTTCCACCTTGCATGTAACTCCCTTCGAGCTGGCGACTGTGAAGCTGCCATTGTCGGAGGCTGCCAACTCAATCTAGGGTGAGTAGTTATCGGAATTGATATCTCCTTTAATTATTGTTACTGATATCCCACTTCCCAGATTTGTCGATTGGTTTCATTACTCAGAGGGTGGGTTGCTTGCAAATGATGGCAAATGCAAACCATTCGACGCCTCAGCCAACGGGTAAGCTTGTGATAAGATCATTACCAAACTCCAACTGAACATGATCATCATCTAGGTTTTCAAGAGGCGAAGCTGTTGTTGCCATCGTGCTAAAACCCCTTGACGCTGCCATCAAGGACAACGATCACATCTATGCAACTGTAAGTCAATCAAACACCGCTCCGCGTTTGTTGTCATCTCTCTTCAAGGTCATTGGTACCGGTCTCACGGCTACGGGCTCCGCGTCACCTTTACGCGCCCCAGTGGCTGAATCCCAGTCGGCTGCTATGCGCCGTGCTTTCCAGCAAGCCGAAGTCCGTCCTCAAGATGTTGACTTTGTGGAATGTCACGGAACCGGTTTGTAACGTTCCTAAACTTCCAACCCTGACTCACTCCTTGTCAAGGCACAGCAAAAGGCGACCCTGAAGAAGCAAATTGGGTTATTGATAACTTCAAACGAACCTCAAAGTGGTGGTTTGGAAGCGTCAAAGGCAATGTTGGGTATGTTCTCGCTGCCTCTTCTAGGCTGTACGGGTTTTTGACATATTCTGTCAGCCACACTGAGATCACGGCATTTTTAGCATCACTTTCAAAGGTCATATCAATCCTTGAGCATGGCGTCATCCCACCGAATGTCAACTTAAGGATTAAGAACCCAGCAATTAAATGGGACGGACTAGCCGATGTCCCTGTCATTCCGACTCGACTTGTCTGTCCCCCTGGACGTAATCCATTGATCGCGTTAGCTTCTACCGGCCTCGGTGGAGTAAACGGACATGCTATCCTTGAAGGCTTCCCTCAACCGCACCCTTCTCCAAGTTACGGGCCCCCACCGTCGTCAAACATCATTCTCCTTACTGTTGGTGGTCTATCGCCTCGCTCCGCTGGCGTAGTCGCGGAATCTGTGTCTAGTGCTTTTCGTACCGGGACCGAAGATCAGCGGGCGTTGGCGTATAAGTGTGGAAGAAGAACGCGCCAGATGACTTGGAGGTCGTTTGTTGTGGCAGACCCAGTGGTTGATGAGGAAATTCGGTTCCCTCCCGCCGTTTTATCACCAAGGACCAGACCGCCCCTTGTATTCATCTTCTCCGGGCAAGGGCCGCAACATCCGCAGAGTGAGTATTCACATGTCATTGGTTTTGGGTATGACTGATCGCGTCTATCCAAAGTGGGTTGTGAACTCTTCGATACTTTCCCTGCGTTCAGAGAAAGTATTTTAGAGTCTGACCGCGCCCACAAATCAGTAACGGGGAAGTCACTGATCGATGATTATGGGTTGTTCCGTCCGTCGTCGCCATGTTCTCTGAGTGGAACTTGGCCAGTTCAAGTTACCTTACCTGCCCTCGCTGCCTTCCAAATGGCGCTCCACGATCTCCTCCTCGATGTCGGGATCAAACCAAATGTTGTTCTTGGTCACTCTGCCGGCGAAACTGCAGTTCTTTACGCCAGTGGAGCCGGTTCCAAGGCGATGGCGATGGACATTGCTATAGCCAGAGGTCAAGCGTTTTCTTGCATCGAACATCAAGGGGGAACGATGGCCGCTTTGTCATGTAACGTCCAACGAGCCGAAGCCTTGCTGGCAGCGTGCGCTCAGGAGGGTGGACATCATGCCGAGATTGCTTGTTACAACGCACCTGATGCAGTCGCCATCTCCGGAGATACAATCGACATAAATTCTGTCCTTCAACTAGCAGCATCTTATGGGATCGCGGGCAGAAGGTTGAAGACAGACGTTCCAATCCATAGTTCCATGATGGAACTGTGCTCAGCCACATACCAATCCCTGATGAATCAAGTCTTCGCCCGTTATCCTGGGACACATCGGCCGACCATCACGACCTATTCTCCAACCACTGGATCGAAAATTGAAGCTTTTGATGCCCAAAGTTTCTGGCAGAACGCTCGCCTACCGGTCCAGTTTACTGCCTCGCTAGCAAACTTGAGACAAGCATGTGGCGGTTCAGCAATCCAGTTCGTTGAGGCTTCCCCACACCCGGTGCTTTCTTCGTATGTATCTACAATATTCCAAGATGCTAAATGTATCTTCCCCGGCGCACGGAGACCACGACCCGGTGTTGAACCGAAGCCACTCGAGCAACGCACATTTTTGGAACTTGTCGGGGGTCTGTTCCTCAGAGGGTGGAATGACATCAACCTCTCCAATCTCTATGGCATCACATATGACGTTCACCATATACATATGGACCCTTACCCTTTTCAACCCAAATCGTTCCCTATCTATGCGGTCGGTCCGGCGTATCATAAACAGATCGCATCGCATCGAGGTCCTTTGAACCATCCCTACCTTTGTGTCAACCATCTCACTCACCCGAGTTTGGCCGAGCATGGTATCCGTCAACAACCGGCCATGCCTGCGTCAGGATTCCTCGAGATGGTTGGAGTCTCGTTTGTCTGATTACCATTGGAATATACTCACAGCGTTTTCATAGGGTTTCGAATTTGGCGCGAGCGTTTTGATGGAGGTCAAGTTCCATCGTCTTCTCTCGCTATCTTCCGTGCCCCCTGTTCCAATATCTGTGCGATTGGATGGTTTGCATTGGTCCGTCAGCTCGAAGAGTGGAAGGCCATTACATCACAGCTCGCCCCAACCTGATGTGGGTAACATCTACATCAGTGCATTTTCAACCCCTTGATCACAACTCCTTTTTCAGGACGTTCTTCATGCGGACGGGTTTATTTCCTTCGACAAGCCTTGTAAACCTCCGTGTGTAGATCTCAACAGCATCTGGTCGCGCCTGCAAACTCATATCACGGGAGGTCTGTGTTATTTCCCCCCCAACGCAATCATCATTTGATGAATAACTAGACGAACTATACTCATCGTTGAAGCATCTTAACTATGGGCCCTCGTTTCAACGTGTCATCAAGGCACAATACAGCGAGGATGAAGCTCTCGTCATGGTTCGAGGTCGCGCCAAGGACTTACTTGAGTATGTAGCTTTTCAGACATCTCCAGTGCTGCCCCTATTCATCCTTAGTACAGACATAACTATGTGCTCCATCCAGCGATCATCGATGCATGCATCCATATGTGTTGCTTCGTCCCTTTCCATGGAAATGACGATCCCAATGTCTACTATCTTCCGGATGCAGTCGGCGTCGCGATTGTATACGATACCTCGAAATTGAGCAGTCTCCCTGAGCAGCTTTACTCGCATTGTATCCTTCGCAGCTGGACACCAAGTGAGTCGACCCGGCGATTAGATCTCCCCTCATTGATAAAGTCTACAGACGAAATAAGCTACAATGTTGTAGGATATGATGAACTTGGAGAACCCCTGTTTTCGCTGAGCGACCTCAAACTCCGACTCCATCTAGTAGAACCTACGCGGCCAATATCTGCGCGTTACGAGCTATCCGAAGAACTGGTCCTTGACGGTGCCGGTGTTCTCTGTACGCCGAATTTGGTACGTTCCAACTAATGCCATCCACTTAGGATCTCCCTTGCTCATGAGAGTATGTCAGAATTTCGAACCCCTATGGAATCCGGCCTCCGACATCTCCATCCACTTTATCGAAGGGGTTGAGGCTGACTTACGTTGGCGTTTGAGTGGGCTGGAAAGCACCCAGATGCTCAGTGTCTGGGTTACCGCTATCTCTGGCAGCTCAGGCGATAAAGCGACAGGAATTGTCCGAGCACTGGTGAAAGAGTATCCGACTTGGAAAATACGTTTGGCCCTCTTTGACCCAGTGTTCGACGATGATGACAAACGTGCCCTCGCTTTGTGTCACCTTCCGGTTCACCTCGGCACCGAAGGTGAATTCACATTTGCCAAACATGGTAACGTCACCACCCCGAGATTGCGGGCATACAACGCGTTCCTCCCTACTGAACCTCCAAAGGATGTAACTTCGCTTTGGAATATATTGTCCCACCGTACTGAAACGAGCGACCACACCAAGGGGCTTCTGGTAGCTGCGTTGGCCCCATCTCTGAGCGTATTTCGCGCTGGACAACACTTGTCCCGCCTCCGAATCCTTTTGACTCATTCGGAGAGTGGGATTGGCCGGGTCGTTTCCAAAATCTACCGTGCCCTCGATGTTGACCTGACGGAAGTACCTGATGATGTGACCGTTTTTGGCCTTTATCAGCATGGCCCGCACTCCTTTGACGTGGTGGTGTCTGGCCATACAGATCCACATATCTATCAAATTTCCTCGCTCCTTCTTCGCACCCCCCATAGTCGAATATTTTTCTGGAATTACGGCCCAACCTCCTTAGAACTGATTGCATCCGCACAACCTTATCTCGTGGACGAAGCTCTGGAATGTGGTAGAGAAACGGCCAAGAAATATCTCATCGAGTTTGGCTCCCCAACGGTCCGTTTTTTAAGCACCCCATCCAATCCAGCACGCCTATTTTCAAGTGATAAATCATATGTCCTCATTGGAGGCCTCAGTGTTCTCGGGCTTCATATGGCTTTGTGGATGTACACCGTAGGCCGTCTCCTAATTTGTACTACCTTTCCCCGATTCCTGACGCCNTTTTTAGACAGGAGCCAAGCACATAGTCGTCACATCCCGCTCGGGCATTTCGAGCCTTGATAAACCCGGCCACGGAGGGCTGCGACGCCTTGCCCATTATCTCTATGGCAGAGCAGACCTCCATTTTAGTGTTGCGCAGTTTGATGCCTCTGACCAAAGTGAAACGCGCAAGTTTATGGCATCGCTCACTTTTCCCCTGGGGGGCTGTTTCCTAATGTCGAACAACGCCGTGGATGTAGTATTTTCGAAAACTGATGCTGATAGCTTCCTTCGTGCTTACGGTAGTACAGAAGGCGTCGTCAGGTCACTCATGGCGGCAGTCGACGTTTCCACACTGGAGTTCTTGGTCGCCATTTCATCCATCTCTGCGCTGTTCGGGATCCCTGGGCAGAGTGCGTATGCTGCGTACGTATGCCCATCTTTGCCACACATCCAGCAGTAACTGATATAAAATAGATCAAAGCTTGTACTTGACGGACTGCTAAAACCACTTGCCAATGCCTCGTCTTTTGTGTGTCCACCAGTTGCCGGTACCGCTCTCGTGAATAAGGTTCAAACGCGAGGCTACATGTCAAAGTGGTCCATAACCATTCAAGGTATGTTGGTGCCGCTTCAAGTTGTCTCTGCCTCCCCACCATTACTAACCAATCTTTAACCGTCCTTGTTAGATTATCTTGTATGCCTCGAGGACATAATCACACTTATCCATTCTGGTCAACGCAAAAGCTCTTATATTCCAGAAATGGCGTGGAACGATATTGATAAAGACATCGGGGTACCTCGCATTGCTACTCACTTGCTATACGCTCAAGTCGATGAGGATGTGGACCCATCCGAATCCAACCAGTCTCCCAACGAGCGCCTAAGTCTGATCATCCGCCAACTGCTCGATGTACCCCAGGAGGATCTCTCCCCAGAAGTACCGTTAACCTCGTTCGGCCTCGATTCTATCTCCGCTTCAAGGCTTTCTCTACTACTGCGAACAGAGTTTTCTGTACAATTCGATCAGATCCGCCTCCTTGCCAATGCAACTCTCAGCGATATCAAACGCGCAATCAATGCAAAGCATGCCTCTATCCACTCAGCTACCTCTGAAACAACCGATACCATTGCACAGGTCGTGGCTCCGATGCTTCGAAAGTTCCTTACTTCGCCATTGAAACCACTCTCGTTCCCACACATGCGTTCTTGGGACCATCCGAAGGCGACCTTGGTCACAGGTACAACTGGCGCTCTCGGTTCCCATCTACTGCAGCGTTTGGTCAAATCGCAAGTGGTCAAAACTATCTATTGCTTGAATAGACGTCAATCAATCCCCGTCGCTCGAAGGCAGAGGGAAGGGCTTCGTCGTGCTGGAATACCAGAATCCGTAGCTGATTCTCCTAAAGTTGTCTTCATTGATTATGAGCCCGACCTTCCAATGATGGGGTTGGACAGCGGCACAATCAACACAGTACGTTGGTTGCGTATGGTCTTGAACCGGCCCTCTTGAAAATATCCTTATAGCTCCGGTCGCGCGTCACGCAAATTGTCCATAATGGTAACATCTCGTTTGATGTCTTCTAATCACTGCCACTGACCGCGCTCGTTCGCAGCTTGGAAGTCGGACTTTTCTTCAAACTTGACTTTCTATGAGGATATTCTAGCGACCACCCGCTCCCTGTTGAACATTGCATGCACTTCTCAATTGTGTGCGCCGCCATCTTTCTTCTTCGTCAGTTCGATCGGAGTGTGTCAATGTTGGTTCCCTTGACGTCGTATTTGTTTCCGACTCGCTCTAATACTCCCCACTCACAGATGCCAGAAGCCGAGTTCCCGTAGCAGAAGAGTTCATCTCTGAAGAGTCGCTTAACTCACACACCGACGTGAAGATTGTAGACAAGTCTGGTTATATTCAGTCTAAGTGGGTCGCTGAAGAACTCGTACGTAGAGTGGGCGAAGATTTTGGTTTTCGAACTTGCGTTATCCGCGCGGGAGTGCTATCGGGTGCGAGTAACGGCAGCTGGGATACGTCTCAGTGGTTCCCTTCGTTGGTGAAGTCAGCACTTTATCTGAAGTGTCTTCCGACTGGCCAAGATGTAGGTACCTGAGCGTCCTTCAAAGGTGTTTCCTGATTCCTTTTTGTAGACGATAACTTGGATTCCAATAGACACAGCGGCCGATGTCATCGTCGAGGTCATGGAAACCTCTGTATCGGGCGTGATACATGTCGTCCATCCTCGTCCAACGATGTGGTCATCAGTCATTGCAGAGTTTGCTGATGCCCTGGACGTCCCTCTTGTCGCTTATGATCGGTGGTTCAAGCTTCTCGAACAAGATACAATTAACCCAAGCCCTCCTTCCCATCCATCCTTTGGTCCCTTCAATCCAGCGATCCCACTACTTGATTTCTTCAGACAGGCCTTCGAGACCCCACGTATTCCCGTCGAAGGATTAGGCCTCACGGCTTTGGTAGAAACCCGTCGAGGACAAGCACACTCTTTGTCTCTGCGAAATCCTGATCTGGCTCGCTTGGGTCGGGACGACGCTAAGAACTGGCTAGCGCATTGGCGGGCTGCTGGCTTCCTGCCTGGGTAGAGTACTTACATGTATCGAGTTGATTATTCTACTCCATCTGCTAGTGGGACTGCGCCACATGAATGAATTTGGAGTGGGATACAAGGCTGTCCCGATCCCGCCTGGGGTAAAGGAGGAATCACCGAACACCATCAGTTTCCATCGCCTTTGACACACCTGATCCAAGTGCCATTATACAAAATCAACGAACAACGAAGATTTTTCTTTGATTCCGATCCTTGTTCCAAGTAACTCGGGACTTTGGGGTTCATGAGTCTTGATTCAACGATTGATGCAAGTGATCATGATGAATGACGAGGTGACGGCGAATTGAATTTTCTGCGGTGTGAAGATCTTGGCCCTCCTCATCATGCATCAACGTCTATTGGAGCGCGAGACTATTTTTAGGCCACGGCTTCGGAGTTTGCTCGGCACTCTGGTATCAACGTTCTCGTCGGTGACTCAAGCCCACGCTCCTCACGGTGGTCCGCCATCCAGCCATCAAACCAGCTCAAGTGGCTCTTCTCCGATGCGGCCATGCTATTTTCAGTTGAGAACATGATGGTCCAGTTTGTCCCAGCTGGTCGCCTTTCCCCCAATTCTTGTATTCTTCCTTATCAGACCTGTCACTGCAAGCTCTCCAATCAAGCCGCCTCTGAATCAGCATCGCTCTCTGATTCTTTGAGCTCAATAGTAGTCTTGCTTCACATAATTAGCGACAATCTAGATGCGAAACCAGACCGGCGATGCTTAAAGGGAGCCCGGTTGCGTAGGATATTACGATCCTGCTGAACCCATCCTCCACCCGGCATGTCACTGACACCCAAACCTACTGACGCTGACTGTCAACCCTTCGGTCACCTCTATTCGGAACTTTTGTGGGTGCTCTTGCTTCCCACAAACTAGGTCGTAAGTCGCTCAACTGAAAGTCGCCCCATAGGTTAGGTCCGCTGGTACGAGACATGCGGAATACCGTGCAATATTGCACATGTTGATTTGCAGTACCGCCAGGCTCTTGGGTACATGTTCGGTTGCCTTATATTCGGCATGCTCGTGGTTCAGATGTGTAAGCTAGCCCCCCGTACTCAGCACTTCTTCTTCTCAATATAGCCCTTTTGTAGTCTGGTACCACGTCAATTTTCCAAAGGATCTGCTCGCCATTCGCGTCGTCGGTTAGTATACCCACGCCCTATCTCAATTATCACAACCGCATTGATGCTATCCGACAGTCTGGGTATCATTTATCCTTTCATTTGCCTTTACTCTGGCGAGCTGCGCTGCTGTTTGGGGTCAATTTGGACAGGGATGGGGGATATGTGATGTGCTCGTTCACTTCGATCGTTCATGGGCAACTTTTCCTCCATTCAACTCCCTTCGTGAGTGCCCTCCCATATGCCTACCTTCCACTTCTAATAAAGGTTTATTGGCCCGGCCCTGTAGTGGGGATGATAACACAACTCTTCTTTGCTTGGCGAATACACCAACTCCTCAAGCACCCATGGATTTCCATTCTCATATGCTTTGTGAGTGAGGACATTCCTTCGGAGGGTTCTTCATCCGACCACCATAACAGCCAGCCCTCCTCCAATGCGCTGTGTCGTTTTACTATGACATATATGTAAGCCCCACTCCAACTCTCGATTCCCTGCTTCTGAAAATCCTCATTACTCTCATGCGCTACAGATCATGACCAATGGTGTGACTTACCTTGCCCTGCTATCTCGGTCAACCTATGTCTATGTACGGCGGAACCTGCATTCGTTCAGCACTGCTTGCTGAACAGCCTGTCGATGGTAGATATGGCTCATCGCAAGTCTCGTCAGCGATCTGGTTATCACTGCAAGTATGTTATATATCGTAAGTTCAATGTGGCTTCAATGGAGACGGTACTACTCTAATTCGCTTCCTCATCACCAAAACATATAGCTCATTAAAGCACGGAACGAGACCCACTTCAAACCCACGCTGGCCATGCTCAGTAACATCATTAAATACACTGTTGAGGCTGGGCTTATCACATCAGTTTGGGCTATTGTACACCTCGTTCTCTGGGCGAAGACGCCAACCAAGGGGTTTCATCTCTTTTTGTAAGCCCCCCTGTTTCCCTTTACCTCTTTCAATCAGTGACCTACGATCCTCATAGTTTCGTGACCCGAGGGCGATTGTAAGAGAGCCCCGCCCTAAGCTACTAACAGATGGTCTTGACCTCTCCTCACTAGATACGCGAATTGGCTACTTACCACACTTAACGCGAGATCCTATGTCTCTCGGACTTCACGTCATGTTGTCGATGTGTCTAGATCGCAGACTCGACCCACATTTTGGTCTGGTATTCCATCATCCGGCAGTCCAAAGCTTGCAGGGAGACTGGATACCAAAATTAATGTCAACACAAGCACAGAGGTCCACTACGATGAAGCCAATGAACTGGATGACATAGTACCTGTGCGTCTCCCCTGTCTTACATTTCTCTTCTTCTCTGAGAATCTTTGCGACGCCAGAAGTCTAAGGCATCTTCCGCCACTCAAAGCTAAAAAAAAATATTAGGTGTACTTATACTACGACGTGCGGCTCTTTCGATTCTGTCTCGTAGATGTTGTTATATGAACATGTGTCATGTCATGGTCCAATCAGCGAACTGCCGACAATTGTGGGCGTTATCATACTGGTGAGAGATTCCGTTGATCCAAATTAACCAGGTACTCGTTCTCGGTAGTATGAGGCTCGGGCACTCGGTAAGCACTAGCGACTAGCACTTATTATCGATTCCATTTCAACGTTCACGTTCCTCTTCCCCCCCCTCAAACTCACCGATTTTACTCTGGTTTTAGGGATAATCGTTGCCCATATGCGCCCTCATGGCCCTACTTGGCCCTACGCAGGGAGGGTTTCCTGGCGGTGTTCTCATGCCATGACCGAGAGCGAGCTTCACTGAGTATTTATGCGTAGTCGAAGTCGCGCTGAGGTGGGTATCGACAACCTTGAACCCGCTCCCCTCACTCATGTCCTCACAACTCCCCATTCTGATCGTACGTTGCCCTGCCCCGTACTTAATCTATTCTTATTTTAATGGTTCCAATAGGTCGGTGCAGGCCCCGCTGGGCTTATTTCAGCCCTCTCACTGGCTCAGAATGGTATTCAGGTTCGAATCATCGATAAGGCCGACACATTCCATGTTGGCTCTCGAGGTTTTGGTATACAGGTATTGATATCCCTGTTTCTTCATTGCCTGTCCCATATTGACCCGAATTTACTTTTGAACAGCCACGCACTTTCGAATTCTTCGAGACGATGGGCCTTGGGGGTGATATGCACAAGCTGGCGACCCCCATCCCCACTATGAGAGCTTATAAGTTGCCAGGAGGGACGGTCCCGGTGAAGACATGGGATTTGTATCAGAAGGGATCGATTTGGCCTGATCGACCCTTTGTATGTTGAATGCTTTTCTCAAAACGCAACGGCTTACTCAAGTCACTGTCTCACAGGCAAACGGAGCGTGCATTAGCCAGGACGCTTTGGAAGATGTCTTACGCCAACACTTAACCAAGCACAAGATTGCAGTTGAGCTCAACAAGGGACTCGTCGCTATTGACCAGACCTCGGAGGAGGTTATTGCCACTTTGGCAACATTCACAAACGGACAGCCTACTTCTGAAGAAGAGGTAGTCCGTGCCCAGTACCTCATTGGCTCCGATGGAGGTAGAGGTATGTACGACACGGAGAAAAGGGTCTATCATGGCTTATGTTGGTGTAGGTGCTACCCGAAAGCTCCTCGGGTTAACCTTCCAAGGGGAGACTCGCGACACCGACGGAATGGTTTGGGGAGATGTCCAGATAAGCGGCCTCACAAGCGATGTGAGTTTCTTTCCCTCGAAGAGTGACTAGTGAAGGCGTGAACTCAGGCTTTCTTGTGCACTACATAGTACTGGCATATCTGGGGTAAACCTGACCACTTTACGTATGTGCTTCATGTCTTCGATCGACTCGGAAACCTGACCTGAGTGATTAGGGTTATGGCACGTCCCCTGAGTCCCAATGGTGACAAGTTTGGCCTTGGAATTACAGGGCAAAACTTCGATCCCGTTGAGCTTTCCGATCCTAGCAAGGCCGTTGACTTCATTCGTCGCGAAACGGGTCGAACGGATCTGGAATTCGGTGACTGGAGTTGGATATCCTACTACAAGTGAGTTGATAAAGTTGAAAGGCGATTTTCCCCCTGAAGCCCCTACAGGCCGAACATGCGAATGGTGAACAAGTTCCAGGAAGGTCGTGCGTTTGTAGTCGGAGGTAAGTCGGCCAGCTATCTCAATGGATTGATGTTGACTACTTTCATTCGTAGACTCAGCCCATGTCCACTCTCCCACTGGAGGTCAGGGCCTAAATTGTAGCGTACAAGACGCTGTAAGTGGTCCCTTTTCTTCGTCGTGGAAATCATTCGTATAAACCATTTGATGCTTAGTCCAATTTGTCCTGGAAGCTTGCTCTTGTCCTAAAAGGGCTCGCATCTCCTTCCTTGTTAGCAACCTACAACGAAGAGCGGCTACCCGTCATTACCCAGATGCTCCATGCCACCACGCAACTCTATACTCATACCGTTGCGCAAGCAAAGCCTGTAGAAGTGGAAAGTGCTCAGGACCTAGCGGATCATGAGAACAAGTCGGGCTGGTTCAAATGGCGAAACAGCGCTTTGGAGATGTATGGGATCAACTACCGATTTAGCAGCATCGTCTTGGACGAACGCGATCCACGTCCAAGGAACTCGGAGGACCTGATCGCACACGCGTACTCTGGATACGAAGGGCGTGGGTCTCTGTGTGCTGGAGACCGCGCCCCTGATGTTCCCGGTCTCCGCGTTGAAGGTGACCAGGAGATGACACTGCTCAAGTTATTGAAGCCCAGTCTCCACACAATTATCGTGTTCTCCGAAGAGTCGAGCATCTTCCATGATGCAACTAAGCACCTCAACTCTCTTGCCCAAGTTTTCCATGTCGTCAACGACGGTGAACCTGCAGGTCGCAAAATCGTGGACCCAGGAAGTCATGCTCGGCGATCTTTCTTGGTGGGGGAGACCGCTACAGTGGCCATTATAATTCGCCCTGATTCATTTATTGGCGCATACGCACAAAGCTCAGAGGGAGTCCAGTTGTATTTTTCCAAGCTTCTACGTAGTTAGGCGGAGTGCGCTCTTAGGAGCCGGTAGGGGTGACTCCTTTGTGTAATACTCCCACGACAACAATTTAGAGAAATGACTTGGGCTGACAACAATTTCGCGGTTCCGAAAACCCTGCTATCCCAGTTCTTCTATTCAAGCTGCCTCGAAAAGTAACTCTTGCCAAACTACGAGCAAAGGACTTGGATGTCGACGCGATGAGTCGTAGCGCAATCGAGTCGTGGACCGCGTCTACCGAATCTGTCCAGGAGTATGATGATCTTGACGATGTCCATGAATCCTGGCAAAGGGATCGTGTTCTCAAGGAGTGGACCTGGGCCATGCAAGTAGCCCATCAAAGGCTTGCAACTAGCAAGACGAGACCGCGCATACGCTTTCTTAAAGAGGAACTTTTAATTCTTGCAAAGCATGCTGGTATGGACCAGCTTGTCCCTTCAATTCTCCGACGTTCATGATCCTGCTATTTTTACAGATCTCAACCTATCGCAGACGCTAGACATATTCAAGCTATTGACCGAGACATATCCAAGGTATTCCGATTCGACATCAAGGGATGCGGTGGAGGAAGTGGGCATGGAATTGGTTCGGAGGGACGAAGTTCGGGGAACACCACAGGGTCCTGAAGATGAAGAGAAAATGGGGGTCACAGAGCAAATTTTGGGCTGGATGTCTGTTGAGGTCAACCGCCTGTCGAAAGGCTCCCCTGCGTCGTCGAACGTCTTCGTGCTTCTCAGCTGGTCCTGTGGGATATACGCCGTTTGCTTGAAGGCCAACCCCGATTTCACGCGTTCGCAGTCTTGGACAAGACTTGTGACATGCATGGCTCTGCTTTTTGATCTGCTCCTGGACTCGGGACACGCGAAGCATTCTCTGGTTCATAGTGCCTATGTTCGCGTGCGTCGTGCTATCCGGAATGTGCGTGTGTTCTTTCCGGAGATTTGACGTTCAAGGTACTGACGCAACACAGGTTTCTGGGCAACTTCCCGATCTCTTAGATTCCCTAATTTCCCAATCAAAAGTCAGTCTTCGTCCCATTCCACTTTTGTGTACCGCGTTGGACGTGCTGGTGCGCTTGAAAAATGTGAAAGATCTGCCTCACGAGAGATTGTCACCGGAGAGAAAGGTGCGTGGGCATGTAGCCCCTGCTTTTCCTCACTGAAGTGAACATAGATAGCAATCCTCAATGTCTACGCAAGCTTGGTTTTATTGTCGAAAACTGCGGTTCCCAGTCATATTGTAGTAGGTCGCCAGCTGTGTCCGACTTATCTACTATACTCATCTTCAATCCAGAAATCCTTCCGTGACTTCATTGAATACTTTGTGAACTCTGATGACCTCGCGACCACGGTCATACCGACAATTGAGAAAGCCTTGCTGCGTTCCCCCGAGATATCCCTATCCAGTGAGATTCCACGCCTCCCTTTGCCCACTAGACCCTATCCATTGATTTCCTTCCTTCAGTCATTTCATCATTCTTCGTGGCATACGCCCACCCGTTGACCAAAGATGAACTCCGTCGTGTCTTAGTCCCAACGATCAGCGCGTCGAAGTCGAGCAATGCCGTTGTCCGCGCGTGTTCGGTCGATCTTTTCAAGGCGCTAATGAAGGATAGCCTTGAAGAATCGTGCCTGGAACTTGCTGCTGTTGACCTCCTCGCCCTACCCAAGTCCAGCAAATCTGCAGGTCCTGATCATAGAGTTGCCCTCTACTCGATGCTTTCTTACGTCCGTCCGTCGTTAACCGCCTCGAAATCGATCATCCAAGATGCCGTACCTTTACTGGCCAAAGAAACCAGCGACGCAGCTATCTCTGCTTTGGCGGTAGCTCTTCCTTCCCATCTAGCACATTTACTCTCCAACAATGAGGCGGTCCCAGCCCAGGCCACGGCCTTGATAGTGAAGGAGATGAATAATACGAAGCCAGTCATCAGACTTGCATTCTGTTCGCTCTCAGGTGGTGCTTTGTTAGGGTCGGCCAATTTCGAGACAGAGGCCGGCCTTACCTTCGCGAAGGCATTACTTCCCGCCTTTGAAAATATCTTGAAGACGATTGCAAATAACCCTCTCAATGCTAGTCCTACTGAAGGTTACATCGCCGTTGCTTGTCTACTTGGACCAATCCACGCTTGCAGTCAATTCAGTAAACACGCTTTTGTTTCATCGGCCGTTCGACGCACGTTGATGGACCCCTCATGTTCTAGCCGATTCCATCTCCAAAAATGCAACTATTCAGTCCCTATTTTCAAGCAGTGTGAAACCTTCCTTTTTAGTTTGGGACAAAGTTTACCAGAAGGTTTCCGATCCCAAGGATGAACACTGGCTCCTGAAAGCTGTAGCCGTTGCGTTGCCTTACTTTCACAAAGAATTGAACAAGAGTGAACTGTTCCGGTCAGTACCCATAGAGCTTCTACGAGGTCGAGCTAATCAAAAGCTTCCAGGACACAGCTCGGTCTCGTGTTTGTCCATCTCGCCGTCCAGAGTACTTCTTATGACTTGAGAAACGATGTACTCATAACAATCGCTTCGCTTTCCGCCCGCTTCCCCAAGCTCACTGCAACTATCATCCGCGATGCATTGATTTCTTTCCTTTCCTCTGGTATCCCTTCGATCAAATCTTCGTCCGCTGAGACGTCCGATGTGTCGTGGAACAAGCATGGCCGCCTTTCCTCGCTTATCCTCTCCTCTCTCAGTCCCTCTGATAAAGGTAGCTCTGAAGATGCAGAGGAAGCGCTCGTCCAATCACTGATCATTGCGCATCATGAACTGCTTTGTACGTTTACAAACGCCTCTCACATGTCGGACTTAGTTTGCTTAGACTCACTGCATCGCCAGGCGAACCCTCTCGGCAAATATGGATTGAACTATGCCAGAAGGCGCAAGTAGACCCCTTAAACCTCGTCAACAAGCACTCTGACACTTTGCTGAAGCATATCCTCTCCGCATCAACTTCTTTGACCAAAGTAAGGGCTTCGTTCAGGTCCTGACACCGAATGCTTATTCCCGGGCAGTATGGGTTTAGCGATGCTTGCTACCGCGCCATTACCACGCTTACCTTCATCTCACCTGCGGATATCGTTCCCAAGCTCATTGTGCAACTTCAAAGTGACCTTGACCCCATTCCAATCCAAAATCTGACGGATCTAGACTTTGGAGTATGGGGTACTCCGGAAGGCACCACATACATCGATGGTAGTTTCTTATCCTAAATGTCAATGACCACTTATTGATGTCGTTGTAGTGTTAGCAACGAAGAAAGACGATGAACCAGTCAAGAAAGGGAAGGGCGCTAAAATGGCACAATGGGAAGCTGATGTTCGAAAATCCTTAGCCAACAAAAAGCCCGCCAACGGTTCATTGTCCAAGCAAGATCAAGTAGCTGTCCAGGCCCAACTTGAAAAAGAGCAAAAAATCCGTCAAGCTGTCTTGGCCATCAAAGTCAACCTTGAACGCGGACTACATATCATCCACAGTCTCGTCGATGTTAACCCTAGCGAGTTTAATCCGTACATCTCCGCTGTTGCTGCACTCTTGGTTGATGGCGCTTTGGACAAGGGTGCGGTTCTTGTCGGCCAAAAGGCGTTTGATGCTTACATGGTGTGTTGGGATTTAACTCTACCATGAATTTCGTTGAATCTGGGATTTTGCAGGACTTGTCCAAGTGCTGCTCAGACCGGTTGGGGACTTTCAAGCAATGGGTCGGAGTTGCTTCTCTGCGCTGTTTGGAGAAGTCCGTCCCCGAAGACCTTCAGGCTGAGCCTGCGGATGGTGAGGGTTTCTTATCCTGCTCAATCCCTTCAATATCTAAAGTGTCCTAGCCTTGGTTATCAGGGTCCTATATCGTCTACGCACACTTTCAGAGCAAGCTCCATTCGACGCGGCCACGTTCTCGTACACCTTTCCTCTTATCCATCAAGTCTTCCAGAAGGGTGGGATCAGTCCAGTCGATAGCGACAACGCGCTTGAGCAGATCAAACTTGCACTTGACTTCGTGCGATTCCATTGTGGCGAATGTGAGTGCTCTTTCCGAGCACCCAGTATTCCCATTCATTAGTATAACCCAAGTTGGCGAGCCTACGTTCCCAAGAAAGCAAGTCGCATCCGATCTCTTACACATCATAAAGAACCAACCCAAGCTCGCTAAGGAGGCTTCTTCGACCTTGGTCGATCTCGGTGAAAGCACCCACGTCAATGTCACTGCCGATGAACTGGACGTTCTGGTGAAAGGAACGCTTTCCCAGGAATCCCACATCCGCAACGCTTGTCTCCAAACCCTTCAGGTATGTCACCTTTCGCTTTGCCCCCTAGTTCGATGCTTACCGGTGACAGCCCTTTGATCTCACCGATTTAGACTGGTCGCCTCAGCTATGGATAGCATGCCATGATGACGATGAGCAGAACTCTCGACTGGCTCGCCATCTTTGGGAAGACAATGGCCTCGATGTACCCGAAGCTTTCCTTACGGATCTCCTTCCTTATCTAGGTATATATAAATATACCCCTCCCAAAGTTCGACTTCCTGAAAACTTCTTTAGGCCATGATAATGCCTATACACGAAGTAGTACGGCATCCGCTATCGCCGAGGCTGTGGAAACTTGGCCACAAAGTGTGCAGACCACCTTGGAAACCATCCAAGCTTACTACCGCGAGAAGGTGGCCATATTTCGTTTGCGCATACCATCTCTTCTCACTCCTCTTGCAGGCTAAGATTCTCGCGCCCGAATATGATGAATATGTGAGTTCTCCGTTAGACTGTGTGCGTCGAACTAACCGAAGCACAGGGCATGCTCGTTGCGCAAAGCCTTGAGCGCTCTGACCCATGGCCAGCTCGACTAGCCGCTGGTCATACTTTCACTCTCCTGGCTCCGTTATTCGTCGCTGAGTCTGTGGTGCCCTTCTTCAACTTCTTGGTCAACGATGGTGCACTTGGTGACACTGTTGCGGATGTACGTCGAGAGATACTCGCATCGGGGATTGCCGTCATTGACGCCCACGGCGCCTCACGATTGGCCGAACTGATTGCCATGTTCGAGGGTCACCTTGGCTCTTCATCACCTGCTACCGAAGCTGGCGACCAAATTAAAGAAGCCGTCGTGATCCTGTTTGGACGTGTGGCGAGGCATCTTGACCACACAGACCCACGTATCCCCCTTGTCGTCGCTCGTCTGATAGCAGCGCTGAAAACGCCAGCAGAGCAGGTTCAGATTGCCGTATCTGACTGTTTAGTCCCTCTTGTGAGACTGGTAGGCACCGGCGTCTCCGAACTGATAGATAACTTGTTTGAGGAGCTATTTACCGCTCCTAAATATGCTTCCCGACGGGGAGCTGCATACGGCTTGGCAGGCGTCCTCAAAGGCACAGGGCTAGGCGGAATAAAGCAGTACAAAGTCCTTGCACGCCTGCGAGCTGCTACCGAAGATAAGAAGTCATTCGAGTCACGACAAGGCGCCATGTTTGCGTTCGAGACGTTATCGACTACACTTGGGAGGAACTTCGAACCATACATAACCTTCGTGCTCCCCCTCCTTCTTGCTGCGTTTGGAGACTCTTCTGCAGATGTACGAGAGGCTGCTCAAGATGCGGCTCGAGTTATCATGGGCAACCTGTCTGGATATGGTCTCAAACTCATCCTCCCTTCCCTCCTTGAAGGACTGGAGGAGAAGCAATGGCGTACAAAGAAGGGTTCAATCGAACTTCTTGGTATGATGGCCTATTGCTCTCCCAAGCAACTCTCGTTATCTTTGCCCATCGTAATCCCCCAACTCACTGCGGTGTTGACCGACTCTCACGCGCAAGTGAAAAGTGCAGCGAACAAGAGTTTGAAACAATTCGGTGAAGTCATCAGCAATCCCGAAATCCAATCCTTGTCTTCGGTCCTCCTCAAAGCTATGGTAGACCCTGCGAAAATCCCTAACGCCCTCACGTCCCTCCTCAAAACCTCCTTCATGCATTATATCGACCATTCTTCCTTGGCGCTCGTAAGCTTGTCGTCTACTTTTGGCCAGTATTTATACTGATTCATGCTAGGTCGTTCCTATCATCGAAAGAGGCCTCAAGGAAAGAGGGGCTGATACAAAGAAGAAGGCAGCTCAGATTGTTGGAAACCTTGCCTCTCTCACAGATTCAAAAGACTTCGTGCCATATCTCGATACCCTGTTACCCTTGGTCCATACCGTCCTCGTTGACCCCGTACCAGAGGCGAGAGCTACGGCCGCGAAAGCTTTGGGCACGCTGGTTGAACGTCTCGGAGAAGTTCATTTCCCTGATCTTGTTCCGGGTCTATTGCGCATCCTCAAGGCGGATACTTCTGGCGTTGACCGGCAAGGCGCTGCGCAGGGTCTCAGTGAGGTTCTTTCAGGTCTTGGAATGGAACGTCTCGAGGGTCTCCTACCCGATATCATTACGAATGCCCAGTCCCCTCGCGCGACTGTCCGAGAAGGATTCATGTCTCTCCTCGTGTTTTTGCCCGCAACCTTTGGGTCGAGGTTCCAGCCTCATTTACCCCGAATCATATCCCCCATATTAAATGGTATCGCTGACACCGAAGATTATGTCAGAGAAGCGGCAATGCGTGCAGGGAGAATGGTGGTAACGAACTACTCGAACAAGGCGATCGATCTCTTACTTCCGGAACTCGAGCAAGGCATGTTTGATCCTGGTTGGCGTATTCGAGTAGGTTTATCTTCTACTCCTTGTCCGTCCTAACGAGTTAACGCATATCGCACAGCAATCATCGATCACATTGGTCGGAGAACTACTGTTCAAAGTGTCAGGTATCAGCGGCAAGACAGAGATCGATGAAGAGGAGGTGGCTGAGTCAGCTATTGCTGAATCCTCACGCAAAGCTCTTACCTCGGTGCTTGGACCGGAGCGTCGCGATCGTATCTTGTCAGCGCTGTATCTCGTTCGCCAGGATAGTGTCATGGTAGTTCGGCAATCCTCCATACACATCTGGAAGGCGCTCGTTCACAATACCCCTCGCACTGGTAGGTGGTACCCCGGACCCAACCATTTTTCCTGACTAATACTCACTTCTACTAGTTCGTGAAATCCTCCCAGAACTTGTTTCGCAAATCATCCGCTTCATCTCAAGTGAGGAGTTTGAACAGCAAGAGGTACCATCAAACCGCATGAAGTCCCCCATGATATGTGTTGACCAAAGGTTTAGATTGCTGCTAGAACTACGACTGAGATATGTCGTAAATCGGGAGAGAAGATAACGGCGGAAATTATCACCATCCTCAAGAATAAGTCGACATCTTCTGACTCGCGTACGCGAGAGGGTGTCTGCCTGGCACTTTGCGAGGTGATGTACGTCGGTCTACACCTTCTATGATGTGGTCATCATCCTGATTCTGTTCATTTCTAGGGAAAGCTCGTCTGAAGGACAGCGTGATAGCCAAGAGGATGATATCATCACCATGGTTCGAACGTCTCTTGTGGACGATGAGGCCAACGTCCGTGCAGCGGCGGCCAAGGCGTTTGACATTCTTCAAGAATACTTAGGTGCCAAAGCTATTGATGCCACAATTCCAACTTTACTGGAAGCTCTTCGTCAACCCGGTCAAAGCTCTGGGACCGCACTACAGGCGCTTAGGGAGGTCATGGCGGTAAGTTGATTTTCGCAATCTTCTGACGGGCCTCGTCACTGATAAACCCTTCTCCTATAGGTCCGGGCATCAACAGTGTTCCCCGTGCTGATCCCAACGTTGACCGCCATTCCTATGACTGTCTTCAACGCTCGGGCGCTTGCTTCCTTAGTCACAGTCGCTGGTAACGCCCTCAGTAAGCGCCTGACAGCAATCCTAAATGCCGTTGTGAAGACTATGGAAGATGGCGGAGAAGAGGAATTGGTTGATGCTGTTGACGAAGCTATCCGAGCTCTCTTCGCTTCCATCAATGACGCTGAAGGTCTAAACACCCTGATGATGATACTCTTAGGATGGTGAGCTTGTTTTGATCGATGTTGCTTCGACACTGAATTTCTCCCTCAGGGCGAAAGCCGATACGACCACCCGCCGCGCGAGCTCGTACAAACTTTTCTCTATCTTTTGTGAAGAGACAGAGCTAGACACCTCCCTCTATCGCGTCGATTGGGTCCGCCAGCTCGTCACTGGCCTCGAAGACACCGAAGTACCAGTTCATACTTCCGCCTGGAATGCTCTCGACGTGTTTGTCAAGTCAACGCCCAAGGATGAGTTGGAACCTCTAGTTGTGACACTGCGACGCAGCATAGAAGCCAGCGGTCCTCCAGGTTATCATGTTCCTGGCTTCAGTCTTCCAAAGGGTGTCGCCCCCATGGTTCCTATCATCATTGCAGGTCTCACCACTGGCAGCAACGAGCAACGGGAGAACGCTGCCTACGCCATCGGCGACCTCGTCGAACGAACAGAGGAAAGCGCTATCAAGCCATTCGTTGTACCATTCACTGGTCCTCTCATCCGTGTCGCCACTCAGGCCACGACCTATCCACCTGCTGTAAAGACTGGTATCCTCAGCGCCCTGACATCGATGCTGCAGCGTATCCCGACTTTCGTCAAACCGTTCTTCCCTCAGCTCCAACGCACATTCGTGAAGAGTGCCAGCGATCCTGCTAGTGCGGTCGTGCGAACCAAGGCAGCTCAGGCATTGGGGGTCCTGATGAAACATCAGCCACGCGTGGACCCTGTGGTCACTGAATTGATCGCGGGTGCTAGGGGAGCGGATGATGCTATTGCCAGTAACTTGATCCTTTCGTTGTCGCACGTTGTTAGGAATGCATCAGAGAATGTTGGGGAAAAGGCACGCGAAGCTTGTGTCGAATTGGTCGCGGATGCGTTCCGTGAAAGTCATGATGGTCAGTGTACTTCATTTTTCAACACACATCGTGGGTGCTTGGGCTTACTTGTCCCTCAGACTACTATGCACAAGCTATCGCTGACCTCTTCAAGGCTCTCTCTTCGTACAAAGAGATGCTGCTCCCTATCATCCGGTCAGTTTCCCATTGAACCGGCTACCTAACCCTTTCTGACCTCTTTTTCTTCGACCCTAGATCAAACCTGTTATCAGGCACCCCGTCTGTCTTATCATCGCGCATGATCGTCACTGTTCTAAGTCCGTACGACGATGAAGACGAAGCACACGATACCACGAACGTCTTCCAAAGTTTAGGTGTCCTCCGGAGCGTGGCGCAAAAGGTTCAGGAGAGTGTGGGGAACGAAAAATCATCCATTGCGCGCCCTGCCCGTGAAGCAAGGGACCTCCTGAAGGAGATTGATGACGATGATCTCCGTGGTCTTTTCTAATCAACTGCCTGTGTGTGTATTTGAATACCTACTGCATTGCATCATGTAACTCGCTGTCAACTAACTACTACTCGCATCATTGCTATTCCCTCGCTCCATTATCTGCGACGCTGCTAGTCCCTCTTTCTGGCTGATTTTCACAGATACATTGTATCATGGTCGTAAGCGGCCACTAGGTGTTTCGACCCTGAACGGACCCCAAACCTCGTGGGATCGCAGTTCCCTGTTTTGAGGCGCCAGCGCTGCGGTTCGATGTTGTTGACGACGTTGACCGTTGAAACAAACATCCTGCTAACAGATAAATTCTTTCCTCATCATTACAGCAATCTTTCTTACCCCCCGTTCCTCCATACTACTCCTCCGGACTAAGTGAGTTTTCTTGTTCCGGATATCATCTACGATTGATCTCATCAGGTTCTTTCTGGAAATAGCGACCGTTTACGCTCCCTTGACGCCCAGTAACGGAGTTCCAAGGTTCGTTTTTCGGGGAAAAACAAAACAAGGGCCGTTCGCTCTGACCTTGCCATTTGCCTCCCCCTTCTCTCCGCACACCGCAGCTATTCGACGATTTCGCAAGTTCTGAACGTTCACTCATTCCGTTCGGAACCAAGGCAATTCGTAATAAGCCGTATCAATTTAGCTCACGCGGTCGCTTCTAGTAGTGACCCATCGCGAGCCATTCTTTCTCATGTGCGTAACCCACCATGTTTCTCTGGGAATTTTTGGTTGATTTGAACCGTTTTCCGAATGTTGGTTTTCTTTAGTTCGTGAAAGAATGCCCCCATCACCCTCAGCGTCGTCAAGCCCTGCCCCAGCTGACAATCAATCTGTATCGCCTGAAAATGACTCTCGGGTTGTAGTCCTTGGAGTTGTCCTTGGGATCGTTGGAGCCATTCTAATTGCTGGAGTGATATACATGACGATTCGTCTGCGAAGACGGGAACAGGTTGCCAATGCGAGCAGTGGCACGGATGGACATCGCGCAAAGCCCTCTCATGGAACTGCGCTCACTCAGAATCATTTCGCGGCTAGAATCACGCCTTTTGGGTCGATCGGAGGAGAGGCACCTCGTTTCGGTGAGTCCTCATGTCTTTCTAGCGTGTCTCTTTACTAAACCGTATCTAGTCCACGCACCTGGCGCGAATATGCGAGTTGCGACGCGACGCTCAGACGGTGGTTGGCACTTTTCCGACCCACGCGCACCCCTCTCCCCGATGAGTCCATACCCCTTCACCACAGACGGCCACGATTCCGCCCTTCCCTCTCCTGCCCCATCAGCTCTCACCTTCACCACCTACTCTTCAAATCATCCACTCCTTCGATCGGATCATGGTCATTCTCCAGTAGTAATGTCATCGAAAGAACGCGAAGCTCAGATGTACGCAGAACGATCACGGAGTCAGTTGAATCTCCACGATTCAGAGTATGCTTTGGAAGAGGCTCCCCCAGCATACGTTTACGACAGCAGGGAATCAACTCGGGGCCGTTCAAGACGCGGAAGTCTTCCCCCAACACCTCATTAAACACTCAAACTAACCCGTTTCCCCCTCCTACTCTTATCTCTCGGCTTATTGGGACATTTTACTCGGCTGTTGTTTTCGAATCTTACTTATTCCTTTCGTGTTTCTCCTTGCCTTTACACTCTTTTGTATACACACGCTCCTTTACTTCATCACGACTCTCCTTACGACTCTGCTTTGAACGACCACACTTTATTCAGCAATTTCACACTTCCCCCAACCCTTTCAATCGTTCAAGCACAATATGTATCTACATAGTTATAGTGATAATTCGCTTTCTTTGCATTCGGCTGTCCTGACCATCCCTAGGGGAATTACCCATTTATTGCGTGCCTTACTTCGTTGTCTTTATTGATAAACCTATGTATCATCCGACCAACCTCATGCTATGGTACTTTTTAGTGCGTTGATTATTTTGCGGCGTTGTGCACTCGCCTGTGAGTTGTTCCTGTGAGTTGTTCGAGCGTCTATTAGTATCCACATCCAAGCGTTATCTTCCAACTTGGTCTGTGGGCCGTTGCCACGGCACGGCGGACGAGTCCTCCTTTTCATTCACTTGTAAAAGCCTGACATCTTCATAAAGTCACGGAGTATAGCGCTAAGTATGCTTTTCTATCTTTTATTTCTAATGGAACTGACTCTCGACACTCAAACAAAGCTCCTCGCTGGCCTGTCTCCATTCCGTCATGGTACCAATAATCCTTTCCGTCTGTACACAGGCTGGTGAAATGGTGGCCCCCATGATATACTACTCCTTGAAGTTGAAGTGATATAATTTCTCCACCAATTCCTAGTTTAGTCTTTGTAAACAAGGGGGTTTTATTTGAGTTCAGAATGAAAACAGCTATAGAATAGGACTTGTTTAGTCTGTAAACACTCTCTAGAGTCTTTTCACATGAATTACAGGTGTGATCTTTTATTACCATTGTATCTTCAATCCAACTTTGAACAGAAATGTTATCAGTTACAATGTCTTGAAGTGGGTACCAGTTCTGGCTTAGTTCTTCAAATGTTTGATTACAAGTACTACATTCATATCTCAGCTTGATCAAGGGACCCTTTGTAGTATAAAGATGCTCAAGTAATTGCAAGACAGAGCAACCCACCTGACCATAGGGAAACAGGCTTGGATGCTGTGTGTTTAATGTTACTCTTAGTTGGTTTCTTAATGTCGCAAATCTTTCAGCTGAACCTTGTACTTTGGCAAAGTTTTTCCACATTTTTGTTAGAAAAGGAGTCTTTACAAGACTTGATGTCTTTCTATTATTCAGCCAGTAACAATGTAAAATTGTCAGAAGTGAATCATATGCACAACTCCAGTTTTCGCTGTCCCAAATAAGCCCCAGTTGTGTAGTATAGCTTGAGTCTATACCAGTTTTTTGATGCTTTGCTTGTGTCTCCCCACCTGTATCACCTTCAGGCTTTCGCTTTACTCCAGCCTCAGCTTTAGACGATTTTTCTGAGTCAGAAAGTAACGCAGCATGCATCTGACTTGGTCTATGTCTTGGGCCGTAGACTTTCTTATAGGAGTCAAGAAGACTTGCTCGTATATCACCTGTAATACTTGGTGGTAAAATCTCCTCAAATTCTTTTGTAGTTATATCGTCTAAAATTTCCAAGCTACGAAATTCCTCTCGTAACCATCCTGTGATACCTCCTTGAATAAAACCTTCATCAAAGCCTTGGAGAATCAAAGTTCCTGCTGCACTTGAGCTTCTTGATAAGCATGTATAATATGACATACAGCTACTACAATTACTTAGGTCAAGTACATTCCAAGGACGTGTTTTTCCCTGTGACGCAAAATCTGTAATAGAGAAATTAGGAATTACTGGGATCTGAGAGCGTTTAATACTTATAGTTTGCCCATTTGGTAAAACACACTCAACTGTCTCTGTTATTTGAGTCAGAGGTACAACATTTTTAGGCAAGCCAGCAATCTGCACTTCTTTAGGTGGCGATACTAGCTTGACATATAATGTTTCAAGACTTACACTTCCATTTCCCTGCACTTTACTATCCCATCCAACTACAATAGCATCCTGACCTTTTGTTATGCATAGCTCTGTTGCAAAATTATGTCTAATCATTACAGGTAGGCCTTTGCATAAACGCAGTGTTCCTGATATATGATTTGACTTACTGGGCGTAAGACTCCACAACGCTCTTTGCAGATTGTCAGTGATCTTTCCCACTGTAATCTTTGATTTCCTTTGTTGATGCTTCTTAGCTTTAGCTGCCGATTTAGTCCCCTTAGGTAGTGTATCAGTTGAGACAAAGTCTACCAGCTTCTGGCCAGAGTCTTCAGCGAATCTTTCACTTCCCAGTCTATTAATCTCATCTTTTTGAATATTCCATGCTGTTATAATTGGACTATTACGAAAGTTTATCTTTGAAAATATATTACTAAAGAGTTTGCTGTCTGGCTTTACAATACGGCTTCTTAAAAACTCAATATCAGCAGTTGTACATGCTCCATATCTCATATTGACCAGAGCAGTTCGAAGCTTTTCATCTTCTGCAGACTGGGTTTTTTGCCGCATATTTTGTCTCAATATTACAACTGTCGTTACCTGATGCCATAACATTAAACCTTGCATAACTGCCTCCTCACTTTTTGTTCTGCCTTTATTAAGGCCAAGACTGGATAGTCCACTATATAAAGGTTTACCACCAACAGGAGCCAACTGGGCAAAATCTCCTGCAAAAATCATACTTAGGCCACCAAAAGGCTTTTCTGTCTCATTCCGCGCACTTGCAAGTTGTTGGCTAATTTTCAGAAGATCAGTACAGCTTACCATGGATATTTCATCAATAAAAATATAATCTACACCTTGTATATTACCTCTAATCTGTGCAATAGAAGACCGATTGGCGGGTTGTCCCAGTTGGTCATCTGCAGTTCGCCCACCTAATCCAAGCATTGAGTGATAAGTACTTCCATTCAACTGTGCTGCCGCAGTCCCAGTTGGGGCCAGAACTGTTATCCGATGCTTCTCTTTCCGAAGCTCGAAAAAATAGATGAGAGCCTTTAATACCTGAGATTTTCCTGTACCTGCCATACCACCTAAATACATTCTTAATGGTTCAGTCTTGTACTTATATGCATGACGAGCTATTAGTGTAAATGCTCTATTTTGCTCCTTATTTAGTAAGAACTGTTCTGCTACTAACTTGAGAAGGTCTTCACCATTTGCCATCAATGCAACCTTATCTTGTGGATTAAGAATTTCATTGGCACTGAGAATTTTCACCTCATCATGTCTTTTACTTTTCTTTCCCTTACACACAGGCATTTCTTGCTCATCCGTACCTGTGTTTACTCCTTGCTTATTATCCTGCTTGACTTGCTCTTTTGTAGACTTTATTAAAGTCTCCCAAATCTTAGCTGAGTTTCGGGTAATGTCTTTTTCTAGAGCGTCCAGCTCAGTTGTGTCAAATTTAGTGGATGCTTTTTGCAACCACCCTGTTCTTTTCATTAAGTTAGCTACAATAGTTCTCATCCCTTGATGCTTAATGGTATTTGCATCTGGAATTGTATAGTCAACCTCTTCCTCATCCAGCTGTTGATCCTCTTGAGTGATTGCATCATCGTACTCTGGCTCATATATTTGTTTTTCACTAGGGTCTTCTATATGTGCTCTTTGTTGTGCGTGGAAGTCATCTCTTGAATCCAGACATTCATATTTGACATTTAAATTTGAAATGATTTGTTTCTGACGACTAGTCAATTGAAAAGCAAAGAATTCTTCATCCCACGTTTTATCCAACCCTTTTAAATCAGATGGCGAACGCCACGGCTTGAACAATGTCAGCATCGTTGCACAATAGAACTCTCGGTCTGCTTGGCCAGATCGAGGTAAGGTTCCACCAACAAAATTAGGTACAATGTTATGAGCAGTTGGTATATATTGAATGCAATGTGTTTTATATAAAGGATGATCTGGAAGAAAGTCAAGAAATTGTCTATGCGCTCGAGCTACTTTTCCTAAATGTGGAGTATTAATATCAAGTTGCTTGGGCTCACTAATATATCCATTGAAGTCCCAACCTTGGCTCTGCAAATTTCCAATTGGGTTGAGTGCTGTGATGTGTGGCAGCGAAAGTGCATGCTCTGATGGTTCATCTTCATCATCAGTATCTGTCTTCTTCCGAGCAGTCTTCTTACACTTCTGAACCCATTCATATAAACTTAAAGCGGCTAGTTCATTTGGCCTCATTTTGTAGTCATCTATTGCAGATACACCTATAAGCTGATCATCGACACGTCTAATCAACACTCTTTCTCCATCACCGTCATCGTTTCCATCATTTTCACAGTCATTCTCCTCTAATTTCCAGAATTGTAGTACATGACGAACAAATGGTCGCCATCGGAAAAGCACAAACTCATGGCTTTTATAATGATCAGGGTTGCCTAGTAAGTATAAGCATGCCATTGGACTGCCAATTTCAGACTTAGACGTTAAACTATTAACCGTCTGCAGTAGCATCTTCCGGGCAGCATGACTAATACTAATATCATCGGGCTGCTCACGGTTGAATATTTTTGACAAAGTTTCAAACATATGATATGTTTTCAAAGGTTGCTTTGTAATATATTCGGTGACATAGACAACTACAGACTTAATAGCTGTTCCACTAAGCAGACTAGTGACGTCTGTATTGCTGCGATGCAGATATGTTAGACAGGGAGAGATTGTGTTCATCATTGGCTCCCGCTTTTTTAAATTTAAATGGCCATCATCATCTATTTCACTTTTCTCAAATAGTGTTCGAGGAAAACGAGCACGACATTCTCCATCCTTATTCAAGCATCCTTTTATTGCTGCCTTTCCTGATGCCTCAGAAGTAGAAGCATGACATGAGTGCATATTTGAACGCAACAATAAATCATCAACAGTTTCATTAAACTTAAACCACCAGTCAGATTTTGCCGCACAATCATTGCAATCATTACATCTCACTAAACAGGGCTTAAAGGCAGGTGGTTCAGGTAGAGTTAAAGTAGGAGGCTTATAAGTTTGTTTCTCAATATCACATTCGTCCTTGGATAGTAGAGTAGATAGCTCATGCTTAAGGCCAGTTGCTTGAAACGGTACTTTTGCTCGGATATCGTCTAATGTACCAGTTAAGAATTCTCCCTTCTGGCAGCTTTCTAAATATGCAATGAGAGCTTCTTTAAATGCTGAATTAGGATCCTGCAAACGATCCTTAATCTCTTGAGGTGATAGAGCCCCTCTAATCCATATTAGCATATGCATATGCAAGGTCAGACGCCCTTGTTGTTCTACAGTACCATAGTAACCCGAGGTCTCACCATAGATACCTGGTCTATCAAGGCCAACCCCTAGAATGTGCTTAATAAAAGCTTCAACCATAAAATGAAAAAACCGTGAGGCAGCAACAGGATTTAAGGCTATTAATCTATCTCGAACATCACGTGGTAGAATATCTGGCTTATACATTGTACCTGTATCAGCATAATAAAGACAGAGAGGATGGTTAACATCTGCAGGAGAGAATGTAACAAACCATGATGGTGCACCCAGAAATGATATTAACGACCATATTTCATTTCGCATATATTTTTTACTTGCCATGGAACCTGGAACTGAGCCACTTACCTGCTCCAAATCATTGATGAGATCATAGCATAACTTCTCACTGTCATCTGCTGGATGAATAATCTCTCCGTCTTTCAAACGTTTAGCTAGACTGGCCAATGTACATGTATCTACTTCTTGAATGCGGTTTATAGTATGCTCAAAGGCTGCTCGCTTTGACATTAAATGGCTTGAGGTTACTGCCTCTTTAATCTGTTCATGATTGAAAGCTACCATTGGGTAATATTCATCAACTTGAAATCTTTTATCAAAGTATAAAAGCTGATGTTTTTTATGGGCTACTTCTGAGAGTGGTTTACGTAGAATGGATTGATTGTCAAAGCCACCTAGCCCATAAGGGAAAAGCCAGGGAAACATTTGAGGGTACAGCTGCGGATTACAGTACATTGATTGAGGCTTTTCACTGTGGCCAATACCAAGTGTCTTTCCTCCACTTGCTAAATGTTCAAGGGCCTTAGCTTTCAAAGCTGGAAGCGACAGGGTGCTGTACTCTTCACCAGTCAGACCAGATACTGCAAATGAGCAAGGACCACTTGTAGTGCCTTCCTCCGAATCAAGATCATGAACACTTAAGCTAGCAATGTCTCGATTTGTTGATGAATCAGCAAACTTATGAAAATTAACAACAACAGGAATATCATTCTCTGGATATCGTTCCAGCATTTTATCATCAATTGTGACATCGTCGTAGCCTGCATGGTTAAGTATAAGCCAATCAAGGGCCTTAGCAACCTTTGATCGCCGTACAAGCATTGGTGTCCTTGCAAAGTCAGCTGCTGTTGGCTGCACATGTCCAAGGTAAATAAAAGCTAGAACCTCATCCAGTTCTTCTAGAGAAGGGGGAAGCTTCTTATAAACTTTTACAATAGGATTACTAAACATTATTACATTTGCGGCCATTTTTACACGACCAGAAGCAACACGTACTACACACCGGTTATGTCGGACTCTAGATATCAGAAGCTTCTCCGCAAATGAGAGATCAGTGAGTTCAGGTGGTACATCACCAATCCATAGACCATTTGCTAGTGCAAACTTTGGCAATTTACTTTGTTTAAGATCACATAAACACTTTTGACAAATACTATCAAGGCCTGCTGCCAAAATTGGTGCCTCAATTTCCTGAATTGGCTCCTTATCTGTACGTCTTGGAAGGCGGGTAACTCCCGATCGTTGGAGACAAGACAAGTCAGCTCCAGAAGCATCAAGGGCTAGCAGATTTTCCAATTGCGTTAGTTTACCACATACAGCACACCCTGCTTCTTGCCAATTCTTAGGATTCAATTCTGCACAATAATCCTTGCATACTGTCTCAATTAAATCAGATGAAGTGGGCGGAGGTGGAAAGACATGTTTGAGACGGCTTCGGTCAATTGATTTATCATTAGAAACCACCAACACAGGTCTTTTTGGGGCATTCAACGCTGGATTAGTACCATGCACTGACTCTCCTTGTTGTTGCATTTGTATATCATCCTTCACAAGTACAGTAGCTATCATTGGACACTGTAAACAGAAATGGGCTGACAAACTGTTACAGACTGATGCTTGAGTCATTCCTCGGTGCACAGGTATTTGATGAAGCTTGGCCAGGGTTTTTAGCATTGATAGGTTACATATATTTGTTAATTCAGTCACAGGAACCACTGCCAATGTTTCTCCAGCCTGAGGCTGATAGCTATATGAGTTTCGAAGTTGAACAAAGTTAATTACCTGATATGAAGCCAAAGGATCTATTACTATGGCCGAAGGGAGTTGGTATATAAGAATATCTCTTCCAACTACTATGTTCTTCTTTAACCCACCGCCGCTCAAAGGTGGTGATAAAACAGAAGTAATAGAAACAGGCTTATTTTTCTTACAATCAGCAAGATTGTAAAAGTAATATAAGGTGTTATACAACTTGGAAACTTTTATCTTCCAGTCATGAGCTCGTGTTTGTATACGCTTGAAGTATAATAATGTCAACCTGACCTGAAAACTAGACAAAGAAGAACTATGTATAACAAAGTCTACTCTCATACATTGGAGATAAGCAAGAGCTGTGTGGATTCTAAACCATAAATTTGAATTATATAAAGGGCTCAGAGAGTAAAGAATCCTCTCTGAATGTAATTTTATAAAAGACGCATACAAGCGCAAGATAGTAAGAGACACATTTTTGTGCGTAAGTGTATATAAGGAATTCAAAGACCTGTAACAGGCTGTATATAGGCGGAAACCCAGAGGCAAGAAATCGGGAGCAGGTAGTAGCCCAGCCATATTACGCTGTGAAAAGAATATTCAGTCTTTTGTTGGGAATCTAGATCAAAGTGAACATACCGGAAAATCCAGACAACCATGGTTATATACCGGCAACTCAGAAGCATCCCTCCAACATGCTTGTGGCATGCTGGGAAGCTCTACAACAAGAACAAGAAGTTAGCCATAGACTTTTCAGATGAGATAGCTGATAAAACGCGCTTTTTGCCACAGTTTGGCGGTCAAAAAAAAGACACCGCATTGCTGCGGTATATCAGAGATGGTGAAGTACATTCTGTGGGTGTGGTCTATCAGGACGGAATCACAAAGAGAGGTCACCGGAACGACTCACTTTTATTGGCTTGGTGCGGTCCACGCGCACACTTAGTCCGACCAGTTTTTGGTTGGTGAGGCACGCGGCACTCTACAACTGAATCGAGGTCAACACCGTAAGTAACTGTCGCTTAAGCCAATGCGGCGGTGTACATACTTTTTCGAGTGACGGGTGCGCGGCGTACCTCTCGGTCGTGACGGATTGTCTCCACACGAACATTGTCTTCCCGCTCATGCATACGTGAAGTTGCGTGATCGTTCAATGAGCAGTGCATGTTCCATGACATCCGCCGCTGAGGTGGTGTCGGTGAGTAGCAGGCGTACCCGTTCAGGGAGCAAAGGGTATAGGCAAGACGTTGCGCGACACAAAATGGGTAGTCAACACTGTCATTGCGTTTTTTGTTGAGAGCCGAATCGCTGACGTTACTTGTGATCTGTTCATATTCGAAGATTCGCGGGATACGAGCTCTCAGAGGCTGACATCGCGCGCAAGCGTGCGAGTTGTCAAAGGTCCCAGTAAGCGTAACGTTGAGATCTAGGAAAAGTTGATCAATTACATTGCGTAGTAGGATTCTCAAAGGAGCGCATGTTGAATTACCTCGCGCGATGCGACTTGATCCCAAACGATTAAATCCGGACACTAGACAGCAATACGTACTTCAGATCCAAGAACACACCGAACGTCTATTTTTACTCACGGAATCGATAAAAGACCGCGCAAAGGAGAAGTCGGAATAACATCCCACGGACAGAAATAACGTTACGGCGAAGCATGGTGACAAAAATAGAATAGCGGTGAGATCAATGATGGTTTGGTTGTGTAGCGATTCGGACGTGTTGGCCGTGAAGAAAGTGAAGCCCAGTTTGCACAGCGTTAGCGCTGGTAGACCCGTGTGGTCCAGACTAAGGCTCAGCGTTGAAACGTTCAAGGTCAAGCACCACACTCCCCGCAAACAACTGCTGCCTGAAGGCACCACTCAAATGTGTTGTATAACTGAATTCAAAATCACTTCACACTTTCCGACTTGTGCGTACCAAGCGTTGTATTTGATTGGGTTTCACAAGTCGAGCCCATTCAATTTGTCAACATACAAAGTTAATATCCCATAAAGAATCTGACATTTTAACGGACGCGACTCTATTGTCACAGGACCAGCGCGTTTCGATGGGAAGGAGATATGATCTGATTCTGTGAATGAGGGATCCGGTACTATATTCGTTAATGGTGAGTACTCTACATTGCTCGGCCGCTCCAACCCAACTCACCCTACGTACAGCTATGCTACCAATCCCTGTTGCATCACCTTCCCCTCTCTCCTCACGCGACCCTACTCTCCGTTCCTCCTTCCTCAGTTGTGCATGCCTATTCAAATCATTGGTTAAGCAACACTCCCGCAGACGAATATAGGCAACATACTAATAATAAGTTAACCACAAGCCACGACTGTGCCAGCGGCCCCGATCAATTACATTGGAATTCCGAAGGAAGAAAAAGGAGAAATTCCGCGAAAGGATGGCAAACGAAGAAATCAACAATGAGTAAATGGCACGTCAAGTGACATCTATAAAACCACTCACAGAGTTTGCATAGGCTGTAGCCTCCTCGGTCTCCCAGCGTTCCCAAAGGGCCTCAGACGAATTTCAAAAATTCATCCACGGAAGGTCCTCGAGGATTGAAATTTCAAAAGCACATCCTAGCCTGTCACAAACCAGGGATACCTCGCGCCGGTGACGTAGTACCTCGGACGTATGCTTTGATTCGTCCAGCATTTGGGCGTCGGTGTGTCTTTCATGATTTTATGGTCGGTTGGGGGGAGATGTGGAGTTGTTCATCTGAAAATCTCGTGTCAGGGCCTTCCCAACGTCATAATAGCGCGAACCTTTAAGGACCAGCAAGAATCGTACGGACGGAACGAGCTTTCATCGCATAAAACGGGATTGTGGGCGGCAGGGGGGCTCGAGCGGCCAACATCGACGACTCAATGTATCTTTTCGTAAACTCGCGTGTAGGCACCGACACAGGCGAGGAAATAGGGTGTATTGGTAGATAAGGACCGCGTTTTCGACATTCGATGAGTATTCCCAAATTAGAGGGAGGTCGCGTGAAGAATCATGGACATCGTCTGAATTAAGGATGTCATCACGCTTCTGACGGTGTTCAATGAGGAATGGATGGCTTACCTTTGAATGACACCCATCACGACGTCGTTCCGTCAAGATTTGAGGGAGGAAACAGGATTTTGCGTGAGGAGATGGATGAGTGAAACAAGTGAAAGTGACGGGGTAGAGCATCATTGAGGAGCCTCGATACAACATGCCTAGATAGCATTACTTGGGCGGCGCTACCTTTGCCATTTACGGTAATTTCGATTCGGCATGAAACATCCAGCAAGTCCGGTCAGAGGTGCGTAAAGCATGGAAGAAGTCGGCAACGTAGCTGAGCGTAGGTAGCCCGGTGCAACGTTTTGGATTGGGAATCCAAGATTTTTGCGGCGTCCATCAAGCTCATCTATCAGTAAGATCGAGATTGTGAGTGGACCATCACTTGAATTGAACCGAAATCGCTCACAGTAGCGTTTATGTACAACTTGGATCCATCTCCCTGCGCTCGACGCACCGTTTTCAGGCAAACCAGCCTCTGGGAACTCTTAATTCGAATGTGTGGTTCAAACGGTTCTGGGGTTCACGTCAAACGTCACATGGTCGGTCCACAGCATGTGACGTCTCTTCGCGCGTCCTGTTGACAATCATGTGACGGTGCGCATGACCTGTCATCATTACGGTGACCGTCTGTTTTCTGATCCTTACCACCCACATTGCAAAGGAGCCAGAGCGCAGTGAGTAGGGATCGAAAGTACGTGGCGCCGAATAATTGGGGCTGCGCATCGAACACTGCCCACTGCGCTTCAACTTCTTCCTTCGACTCATCCTCCCACTAACCAATATCAACCAACACCAACCGCAAATGGGTAAGCGTCGCGCTTCGACGATCGACGGTAAGCCTGCTCCGTTTCTAGTCGTCGGTACTGTCTCAACGGTTTAAGCCTCCACGCAGTCGAAACCGTCCAAACGCCCTCGCGGTGCAGACTGGAGTCCAAAGGAGAGCGACCCCATAGAAACCGACCGCATCTCAGTGGGCCGATTAGAGCGTACTGATACGGCGTGTCATGCTTCGTCACGATCAGGTACGTGAATCTATTCTCGGCAAATGACAAACGTTCATGACAGTCGCGTACAGGAGTTCAGTCAATGAGGAAAGGGATGAGGGAGTCCACAAATGACAACCACCTTGCGAACGAAGATCGTCGCGGTGACCTGGAAGGTGACTAATAGCTGCTCAACATGATCTGCGGTAAAGCCTGACAAGCCTATGAGCAGGTGACAGGAGCGAGGAAACACGAATGCCAAAACTTGGAGCGGAACTACGCATTCAACAACAAAGTAAAGCATATGGTGAGCGAATTTACGCCACATCACAACATTCAGTCTTGACGCAAGTTGCAAAACTGTAGAGGGACGTGTCGGGACATCAGTAGCCCAATATTTTAGTGTGCCAGTCGACTTCGAGGCGCTTCGACCTCGCCACCACGCTGACTCGGACGATTCCACGGTCGATGACCCATTCGAGCCCTCGTCGGATGACCCATGCAATCCTACAGAGAACCCCGCAGGTAAGGTCGACCGAGACCTGCCCCAACAACGTGCCGAGGCCCTTGTTTTGCGAGGCTCTTCCGTTGAACTCTCCAGCGATGACTCCGAACATAAGGAAGAAGGCCCTCCTTCCATCAGCGAGCCACCGAAAAACCCGACGCGAAAACAGAAGAGGCAATTCAGAAAGCGCCTGATCACCCGCCCCTTACGCTCTCTACAGAGAGCGACGAACCAAACTGACAGCACGTCGATGAGGAAAAGCTGCTCACAGAAGTACGTCGATCAAGCGGAAGTGTTACAAATACCCACTTGCGATTCAAGCCTGTTCCCGCACGTCTCGACGTCTTGGACAGGGCCGAAGAAAGAAGAAGCAACAACGGGGTTGGAATCTGTGCCGTCCCACTTCCATCTGATTCGTTGGGACCCTTCCACAAAGTGAGTACGCCATTATGCGGAGTAGAAAATAGTCGCTGAACCACTGCAGTAGGACCACTCTTTTAGTCGACAACCAACGGCGAGTCTTTGCGGTAATGTCAGCAGGTCCGCAAGACTCTGGGCAGACCTGGAGGCGAGGTTGGGACAATGTAATAAGAGGATGTGAGGCGATAATCCGTACGACCAGGAAGCGATGTACCTTTAAAGAAAAAGATCTCGACCACAAGCGAGGACTGTTCCCAGCCCTAGCAATCGGAGTCACGCGGGGGCCAGGCAGTGGAATCCCGACAGTAAGACGAGCTGCCAATGTCGCGACGAAAACCGCGCTCGACGACTTGCTAGACGATCCGTCGATGCGCGCTCTCGCAACCTATCAGAGTCAACTGCTGCACCTGCACTGTCCAGTGCTAGGACACTACTATCGAACGACCTTCGACGAAGCTATTGCGCACAAACCCGATCTTCGACGCAACTTCGAGAAGAGTGATTTCGCCTCACTAACTGTCAACTTCGGACCGCAGACAGTATGCAAAAAACATCTGGACACCCTAAACCTTGCATGGGGATGGTGCGCCGTGACCGCACTGGGGAACTATGACTACCGAAAGGGCGGACATTTGGTGCTGTGGAATCTGGGGTTGGTCCTTGAGTTCCCACCTGGCTGTACAATCAACATCCCATCCGCGACTTTGTACCACTCTAACACACCAATCGCACATCACGAAACCCGCTACTCTGTGACACAGTATTCAGGAGGAGAGATCTTCCGCTGGGTTCACAACGGCTTCCGTATGGCTAAGGAACTACCACCACCGACAGATGAAGAAAACGAGAAGATCTGGCGTGATGGTGTCGCTATGTACAGAACTGTGTGATGTGACGCGGCGAACGACGTGATCGGGTGCACGAAATCCAGACGAGACTTTGTACTTAGTAGTAGACCTCTTGATTTTTTGAATATATGATCTATGGTAGCTACAAGGTATGTCAAACATGCGACAGATTTTCAGCAGTTATAAGAGTATTTAGAGTAGGTAGTTCTGCAGAGATTTTTTTTNGGAGCCGACGACTCATCAGTCAAACCAGTTCCCCAGTGCCAGGCATGGGCGTGTCTATGTCATCATCGCGTGGGGTAGCTCGCTTGCCTGTGCCGTTGATAGAGTCGGCGTAGAGCATAGGACGTTTCAAGGGATTTTTTGGCAACCGTGTAGTTGGCGGGCGAATTTGCACAGCGCACTAGTGTTTTCGAGAGAAGGTTTCAGCGCCGCAAGTGAGGGTCTGGAAACATCTGTTACGCACCAACGATTCCGCTCTCTTCAACAAGGTCAGACTTCTGAGGTTCACAAACAAGCGATATTTTTTTNGTGGCCTTGAACAGGGCGACGTTGAAGGAGAAAATCGCTTCAACTATATCACCACAACGGAATTCCACCGGCTTGATTTCATCGACGCTAAAGGGGATGACGAAGAACGCATGAGCAGAGCTGTAGGTGCCAACAATGAAACAAGCAAGCTTACACGAGGCCCTGTCCGCGGTCGCCAGTAAGGTCACGGAAGTAATAATGCACAACATTGTCAGCGGTGCGAATGTAGTCAGCACCACGGGCAGACTCCAGAACTTGATGGGGGTCGATAGAGAGCGGGAAATGCTCATGCTGCGAAGTAGAGTCTATTTTAGTGGAGGTCAGGTATCGCGTTGACGCATCAATCGAGGTTCGACCAAGAGTTTCCGAAGAAGCCCATGCTTCAAACTGGCCCTCCTTGAAGCCTCGAGCCACGAATTTCGATAGCTCATCCATTTGAGTAAGAGCGCAGAGGAACGAGGAACAATCGAGCCCAGAAAGGGAAATCGATTGTCGAAACATTCCAAGTTTTTTTTTCGATTTGAGTGTCCGAACTGTTTAATATACGAAGTGAGCGAGGCGAAGAGTTGCAGGGAGCGAGGAAGAATGAGAACGTACCGACTACCCTTATCAAAGGGAGGAAGGTCTTTGGCCAGGAGAACTCCAACGACGCGGACGTTGAGTTCCACATCGCCATGTTCGACTTGACCTTCAGGTACTTTCGGATTGACAAGAATCCGACGGCTATCATTCCAGCTAGGCAGGGAGGAGGCGCTTTCGACGACGAGGTTAGCCGACAGCTAAAAAAACCCACATAGGCACATGTCGTGAATAGCTTAGGACAGGAACAGGAGGAAAGATGTCACCTGGTCCAACTTTGATAGATGAAAGATACCAAACGGCACGCCCTTGTCGTCCAAGAGACGATTGCTGAGAGCATCAATTTGCTGCGCTACACGGAACAAAGTGAGAGTACATCACAAGGATAAAGATAAGGCTAAAAACCCACCTGCCGACTCAAAGTTATACAGAGGACTGATTTTCGACCGCGACATAATGGGTAGGAGGAAGAAAGATGGTGAACAAGCTTTATCGATGCACCAATGGTTTGAGTGACCCTGAGATCAAGACAACGGACCATGAGGATCGGATGGTGTCGAAAGAGTTCCCGAGTCACGAAAAAAGGGATCGGGCCCGACAATGTTTCAGTGACATACCAAAGACCGAAAAGGGAACGCATGAAATCGAAAATCAGCAGATGGTGACGTCCAAAATTTTCTTTACCTTGAACTTCCACCAACGCCGCCTTCCACCTCCCTCTCGACGAGTTGTCTCCTACCTTTGACAAAAAGCAAGTCGACCTCAAGAATGGCTGACAAGACTCGAGGAAAGCGGTAAGACTCCAGTCGTATATTCACAGTTTCAGAGCTAAGGATCTTTTCAATGCAGCCGCGCAGCAAAAGGTGCTGATCCAGATCACGAAGATCAGATCATGGCATCACCCACAAAGAAGGTCAAGCTCCAAGTCATAGAGGACAGTCCAGAAAAACCAAAGTGAGTTTTCTATCCGATGAACGTAATGTTCAACAACTCACCATCTTTGTAAACAGAAACCGTCGTGATGAGTCTCCACTCACCGATGCAGACGATAGTTCAAGCAACACCGCCGCAAATACGGAGGAAGAGTCCTCGACTGAAAAGGGCATTGCCAACGATACGATCATCAAGGCACTGAAGACAGAGGCGACGAAAGCGATCAAGGAAGTTGAAGCTACAGACAAGAAGTGAGTTTTTCCGGTCTCAGGGTCGACTTCGACTAACCAAGAAGTACAAGGGAGACAGGTGCGCGCATGGCGCCAATTGAGGACAAGTCACCCGAGAACCCATTCAATGACGCCACCCCCAACAAGCAAGCCAAGGAAGGGAAGGAAAGCGAGAATAAGATTAAGTGAGCAAACTCCGTCACAAATAGAAAGTGAAACTTACGCCTTCATCGTACTAGGTCACCATTTAAGAAAGGCATGACTTTCGGCGATCATTTCAAGAAGTCTGCCTCAGGCACTGTTGGAAAGGCGTCACCGTAAGTCTACATACCAAGTACATCAGAAAAGCATACTGAAGCGCTCAAATAGGATTGTTACACTCCCCGAGACGTGTGAAGTGACTCGAGAGGAATTGCAAGATGAGTTGCTCAAAGAGTCATATGAGGGCTTGGTCCCGTTGAGGTACGTCACCTTTTAAACGAAAACAGGACCACGGGGAACTGAAGCACGACGAACAGGGCAGGACAACTGGAGTCATGGGGTCAGAAGGCAAACGTGGGCCTGATGAGGTTCTCTGATTGGGGTGACTGGTGTGTGGGACTGAGTGTTGAGTAGGTCTCAAGACCAAAAGTTGATTCAACGACTCACCTTATAAATAGTCATGCCTATGAGGCGGTCACGTTCCAGAAGGCCGGACGATATATCAATCCAGCTCGAGTTGATCCAAGAGACCTCGTCACGGTGCATCTCCAAGGACAGGACTTTTTACACCTCGCGTCGGACGCCACGCTCGCGATTTGCCTCACCCCCATCCGAGTTACGATGTCGTACCTCACAGAACCTGAGTTTGCGAATGGTAAGGAGAAGAAGTATGTGACAGGGATCATGCATTCACAGGAGTACGAACGTGCCTGCGGTGTATACACGATGATGTTTCGTGTGAGCCCTTTGGCGGCACAGCTGAACGGCGACGAGCTATCCTTCACAACAAGGATTGCGAATGCTCCGGGTTCAGGGGGGCACCACAAAGGCTACCAAAGCCCGGCGACTGTTCGAGTTAGCAGTGCGTCGAACGCGGGTTTTTTCCGACCAGTTCTAAACCCAAGAGACGAAGGTGCGTGACTCACATATCTGGGACTAGTCTCACGCGCTGAAGGCTCCATTAACAGTTATCGTGTACGACGCGCGTTCCTCTGAGGACTTCGGTCTTCAGAGTGCAGAGCAGATCAATAGCTTGAAGGATAAGTTACCTAGGTTTGACGGTGACATCCCCTCGGGCTCGTTTGCGCTGGTTGCGCACACCGCAAGCAAGTGGTGGTATGTTAAGAACAAAAAANTGGGCTATGAACTTGAATGTTCTCTGGGTTGTAGTATTAGGTACACCGAACGAGTAAAGAGTACGAGAGACAGCTAGAAAGTGGATAGTAGCGGTGTAGAATTGATGGACAAGAACAGAGAAAAGTGGCAGCGAAACCTTCTTGAATCGTAAGAGACATTCGAGTGGGACCCGGGTCATAACACGTGAGAGACAGAGTGTTGACGGAGGGGAAACAAGGGGCGGGGCAACGGGCAAAGGGCAGAGGTGGCTTGAAAATTTCTTGTCTTGAAGTTGAACCACCGTCATCCAAACGCCCACAACAGCAAGCATGTCCTCAAGTGACCTTCAAAAACTCAAGGACGAGAGACTGACGACGAGGAAGCTCCCCGAAATTGAGAGTCCCAAGGCNGCGCGCGAGTTATGGAAAGCATGGCAGGGCAAAGTTGACGAAGCGACGGTCTGCATGTCAGAAGAAGATATGCAGGCGGTGAGACTCTGGTTGGGATTGCATCCCACCAAGGATAGAACGGAGCTCTTCGAAAGGTAAGCTTCAACTTCTGAAGGGAACATGAAAGTAACTAACGAGCAAAAATTTTCAAGCGTTCGCATGAACACGGCGAATGCACTTCACCTGGAACAATGCGAGGTTAACGTCGGAGGCAAACAAGACGAAGAATTGAAGAACACTTACGAAGGGCTGCCAAAGTTAAAGTAAGTAGCATCTTAACCGCGGAGAAAGTTTGGTGCGTTGACGGACCTGTCTCGTCGGGCAACACAGAGCCGCATATTTCACGCAGGATAAGCCGGTGCCTCTGAAGCATCACAAGTTTTCGGAATGGGCAGCAAAACTAACATTCCATCAGTATCTGTAAGTCAACGCAATATTCCCAAAAAACAAACCGCTCACATTGGGAACAGAGTAGCAAAGGCGGTCGTGACCTTTGAACAGAGAGAGCGTCTCGCAAATCTCTCGCGAGCAAACCCTTGTAACATCATTGCCACGGCTTACGGAACGGGAAATTCACACTTCCTCGCCGAGGCAACGACCGGAAAGTTCTTGAAGTGTATCTCCGGAATCAAAATTACCGAAAGCGACATATTGGGAAAAGACGAAGGTGCCGGTTATCGCTTCATCCAAGGAAAAGCCGTGGTACAAGAGTATGAGAGAATGGTGGCAACGATAGGGATGGTGATGGGGCAGGAGGTCATGGACGCGTGGAACGTGATGTATGGGGACGAGATACGATTCAAGGTGCATACAGCTCCAGGTGCGTCAAATACTATGATCTCTGTTCTCACAAAGACTAATCGTATTATATAGTACCCGACGACGGTGACAGTGTATATGGGGACGACGGGGAGCACTGGACCACAGGAAAGGATGAAGCAGGTACGCGATCTCCAGGTTGGGATAGGAAACCAAGACGTTGACAGAGTACACCGCAGTGAAAGTATATGATGGCCGACATGACAAGAAGTTGATTGTCGCGGAGGACCGTATCTTCAAATTACCACGGTTTCAGCAAGACGAATTAGAGAGGGGCTCATTTGCGTGCGTGTGCTATACCGTGACCACGAGAAAAAGCATCGACCCACCGGTCGGGAGGATCGCAGTCACCTTCAACTTGATGTGGGCCGTGGTGATCGGAGGAGAGAAGGACAGCAAAGACTCCGATGACGAGTACTAGTACATAGATACACCACACGACATAAACATAAGTAGAGCGAGTCGATAGTCAATGTAAAAAAGCACAGCAGTGCCAATTAAAGTATGAACACAGAAAGAGAATGAGGGTCACGAAGTATACACAGGAGGGAAACGTAGGGGTAAGAGAGGAGAGGGAGAACTGTGAACGGGATCTGGAAGCATCGAGACCTAGCCTAGACCGCATCGTGGGAAAAAGGACGATGCGTGACTTTTGCAAAACGAACAAATAAAGCGTAAACAAAGGCCATCCAATCAGCAGCGGGCGCTAGAGGCAATTGGCCAATCGGAGGGCTTACCGAGCTATCCCACGAAAATGCAAACGCCAAGAGAAACTTCGTTTCCTATCAACGAGCCTTCGTTGCACTCAGGACTCGTAACCACCACCCTCAGGACCAAATGGCTGAAGGTCATATCTCAAGAGTCCCGGTTGAGGTTCTGGGACTGATTGCGGACTTCGTGCCAAGCCGGAGCGACCTCATCTCCCTCCTTTGCGTATCAAAGCGGTTTCATGCCTCAGTAGAACCGACTTATCTTCGGAGTATCGAAATTCAGATCGTCAAGCGAAGGTCGTACTCGTTGACATCATTTTATGAGTTCATCGCATCGCCAAGCGATGGCAAACGACGCAGCAGGAATGTCAAGTCATTTTCTGTTATTTTCTTGGATCAACCTACATCTCGAAACCTATCCATCATTGACAAGGTTGTTCCAACGTTGACCTGTCTCTCTTCCCTTGACATCGATCTCTCGTACTATGCAAGGACAATGACCTTGCAGTTCCTCCTGAAGCCAAGCCCACACCTTTCCTTGAAACGATTCAAATACTACCAACGCTCATCGGATCCTATCGGCCTCGATGTGTTCTTGAACTCCCAGAAACTTTCGATCACGCATGTGGAACTATGGACCCTTGACATGAAGCAAGGGCACCCTCATATTCCCAACTTGGTTTCCCTTTCCGTGAACCCTGAAGCTCTTTTCCATACTCTGGCACGCAACTCGTCCGTTTCTCATCTCCAGACTATGTTTGATGGCATCGAAGGCAACCTCACGAAGCTGCCAGCCTTGGACAACCTCGTCACTCTATCCTGTTCTGTAAGAAACGACTCTTCCCTATGTCATCTTATGTCGCGCGCCAAAAATCTGAAATACCTACAAATTACGGTGAGTAGCCTACTTTCCCATCCGCACAATTGCTCGTCCTGATGAATCAATGATAGCAGGTTCTATATTTGGACGCTCTGTTAGACAGCATCCAAAATGCGAGCATCACCCATGCTCGCTTCTTAATAGATTCAAAGGAACAGCGCACATCTATCTTACAGACAGTCAACTCGGATCTAATTCCGAAGTCGCTACGATGTGTAGAAGTCCAAGAGCCTCCACCTTACGATCGCCCGCGGCAGCCTCATAGTACTCGAGCGTTGCGTATGTACCGCGGGCAAAATTCACCCATCACTGTCCAGTGGTTGCGCCCATTCGAAGATATATGGTTTAGCAGCGATTGGGAGGGTGATGTCTGTGTCATTGATTGACACTTCTGCAAGCTAGTCTGGGAGCTTACTGTTGCCCAAGCCGACTGCCCTCTCAACACGAGCACTAGAACCACACCCAATCCCGCATTAATTTCGCGCAGAGTCCCATCCCAAGGTGGTGACCATACATCCCCTGGTCGTGTATTTGGTCCGAGAAACCCTGTCTACCTTGTCTCCCCCTTCCACACCCACACGCGCCAGGCTATACTGACGCCAATTCAGCCGACGGTTCCGAATGGTCAATAGTGATTCCTGCTGATTTTACACTGGTAAACCTGTATATGTACCATCCGATTTGATCTTCATGGATCAATCATGGATACTTCTCGAATTTTTGACTTTTGGCGGCGCAATTTCGCTTGGACAGGGGTAAGGGTACTCTTGTCACGTGAATCAAGCGTTCTTTCTCCAATCCTCCTCTTTCCCAATCGCCCATCTCAAACGCGCACTGTAAGAAGACCTGTAAAATGGACGAAGCTCTTGTCGTTTCGAAAGTTCCTGTCGAGATTATAGGAATGATTGCAGAGTTTGCACCGGACCGGAGCGACCTCATCTCTCTCCTTCGCGTTTCCAAGAAATTCCACAGCTTGGTCGAGCCAATTTTCCTCCAGATCATTGAATTAGAAGTTGTCAACCGAAGGCATCCTTCATTGATTCCGTTCTACGAGTTCATCACTTCTGCGAGTCATGGTCAACGCCGCAGCAGGAGTGTCAAGTCATTCTCAATTGTCTTCCTGAATCCAGCAGAAGAAGCCGCACCTCAAGACCTGAATATCATTGACGAAGTTGTCCCGAAGTTCAAATCTCTCCGTTCTTTGCAAATTGGCCTCTCTGCATATACGGGCGCGATGCCGCTGCGGTTACTTCGCAACCCCAGTCCATGGTTTTCCTTGCAGCGTTTCAGTTACAACCAGCGTTCATTGAATCATATCAACCTCGATATATTCTTGAACACCCAGAACTCCTCGATCACCCATGTCGAATCGTGGACGCGGGGAATGAGTCTTCCTCACATACCCAACCTGGTTTCCCTATCCATAGACCCTCAGGCACTTCGCCAAGTTGCGGCCCGAAATGCCTCTATTTCTCATCTGTGGACCATGCTTAGCGGCATGGAAGGTGACCTCTCGACGCTCCCAGCTCTCGACAACCTTGTGACTTTATCGTGTTCTGTATTCTCTGTGCCTTCCCTACGTCACCTTATGGCCCATGCCAAAAACCTGAAGCACTTGCAAATCACGGTGAGTTTCTTCCGTCCAGTCTCTTCACTACGTCCACATACTAAGGCTGATTTATCACAGCAAGTTCGAAACTTAGAACTGCTTTTAGACGGCATTCGGGATGCACATATCACACATGCACGATTCTTGCTGGACTCCGTTGAAAAGGGCACGTATGTTCTTCAGAAACTCAACTCGGACTTTTTCCGCAAGTCCCTGCGGTGTATAGAAGTTCAAGGCTCCCCTCCGCGCGGGCGAAGACGGCGCCCCCATAGCACTCGAGCCTCGCGTATGTACCGCGGACAGAGCTTGCCTGTTACTGTCCAGTGGCTGCGCCCGATTGAAGACATATGGTTTAGTAGTGACTGGGAGAATGACGTCCGCGTTATTGATTGACACTCTAAACGCGGTCATCGAATTGGAACGTTCTGCGACGTCCTCTGCCCGGAAAGCGCGTGGACGAACTAGAGAGTCATAGGTAGCGCATTTCTGTCAATTCCGAGTCATGAAGAGTACTCACTACTCAATATACAAACGTCCGTCCGCCACACATACGCTTTCTTTCACTTTCCATTTCCCAGCCCAATATCCATAGTCATCGGAAGAACTCAACTTCGGTTGCTTCTGATAGTTCTCTCTCTCTCTCTCTCAGCGAAACAGTTTGTCTTTCCTCTTCACCAAGCCAAATCGTCTCACGGGCTTCCCTATGACAGACATCTCACCTCAGTCATTGCGCACAATTCGCCTGCTACTAAAGCGAAGTCTGGATTCGTCGATAGTAATCATCCTGGGAATTGCCGTTCCTCACTGGTTGAACCATACTCTTCGTGAGGGCCGATCAGAGAGCAATACCTTGCTAAGCAGCAGCTTCCCGACCGCCTACTTTTCATCAAGGTCTCAATTGCTCGGCTTGAAGCAAACGCGTGGGCATTCCCTATCGTCCCAGCAGCCAGAGAAGTCACTCTAACTCCCCTCCTAAGAACCCACCGAATACTGGATTCATGTTCCCAAGCGATGGCATCTCCGAAAAATGGTTAGACTCTGAATTTTCGACACTTCCTACTCGTTTTCGGACTTCCCAAGTACATTTTGTCTGTCAATCTGACGGACCTAGCACCGTCAGGCGTCCTTCTCTTCCGCTGGATCTGAACACATCACAGTTAGTTCTCACTCACGTGCTTCCGAATTGCCACTTGGAAGGGTGCCCTTCAACTTAGGGTTGGCTATAATGCCAACCTCGTCGCAGCCAATGAACTCAACTTAGTGGATCTGGAAGAAGTTCATGTTGATGGGATTAGATCTTGATATTAGCGATTACTGAGGTTTCGACCGCGTTCCATAATAGACTAGACGGCGCAGCGCGCCGAAGAAACACCTTGCTTTCGGCAGGTACACGCTACTTCATCGAAGATATAAAATTGAAAGCTTGACCTGATATCTGTCTTGCAGCGCACCTCGCCGCCCAACCTTCGGTTGGTCGGGCTCGGTGCGGGGTTGAAGGAAAACCACGCAAGGCGAGTTGAAGGCGAGTGCGAGTGGCTTGGCATTTTGCACAATAGCCTTTTTTGGAATCGGGACCATTAGCGCGCGTTTATCAGGGGCTACACGCCCATAAAAGGGAATGATATCCTTAAAAGGCGATTTATGAGCAAGGTAAGACCTTGCAAAGCAAGGTGATGTCCCGTGTGCGTGTCCAAAGTCCTATTCACTGTCCAGGTGATGGTCGTGCAAGACAATTGTAGGTAAACAAGGGAAGCGAAAATGAGGATGAGGATGACGCAGATCGCAAGCAAGTCCATTGGAAATATCGACACCAACGCAATTCCGTAAATCTAATCCACAATGCGAAAATATTTCTAACGTACTTGGACACTAACTGAAATTCGGACACCATATGATGACGGGTAGAAATCGGTGGAATGACGATGGACGAATGGATAGAGATGAAATATGACGTCGCTACCTCAAGGCCTCAACCTAAATCCCAGTTAAGACCGTATTCATGGCAAATAGAGTTCCCCGAAGGTTGTTCGTTAGATGCCGTTGCTTTGTCCCGGTCTCCTTCTAGGGATTACGAATACGGCGACGTAAGTAGGAACGCGGGTGGATGAAGACGAACGCGTGGGGATCGCATGCTCAGGAATAGGTACGCATGCAGGTTGTTGCAGATTAGCACCCGGAGGAAGGGGTTCCACGCAAAGGTCCGATAGAGCCGCTTTAACATTCATCGAAAGTTGATACAATCCATCGAAACGTCATGATAGATTAATGAGGAGCCATACGTATTGGTGAGCGTTATCAGGTGTGGATGGTGAGAAGTAATGTATAGGAATGAAACCGAGTGTAGGCCAACAAGTTAGTGTGATTCCGGTCCGTTGATCTAGGGTGTGCGTATAATGTGGGAGGAAAAAATGCTGCGTGTTGTAGGGAGATACAGTGAGGCGATATATATTGTCCATGATCCGAGGAAGTGAGAAGGGTGGTGATGCTGGGATATAATTGTGTGTATGGTCGACTCGATATGTGGCGAGAAAGACTGAATGGAAGTCGCAAGGATGTGAAAGGCGGTGACTGGGCAATACACGACGCGACAAGGGGGCTTGAAGCTTGAAGGGCAATCATAAGACGGGGCTTGTCAACCATGCCGCTGCCAAGTATTGGGGATCACCATGCCCTTCCAATGAGGCACGCTTAGTATCAGCTATTTCCCCCA
>JAPEVF010000770.1:0-21467 GCA_029747585.1 Pleurotus djamor
AGCGATTTGTGCTGAGCTCGATGACCTGGTCACTGTTCGGAACGATGGCAACAGCAAGGGAAGTTCATGACCCCGACGCTGGGAAAATCAACGGAGTCGGTCCGGTTCGGAGACAATAGCGACCCTGAACCTCCACTCTATCTCCTCGAACCTCGGTGCCCCAATTTCTTGCCCAACATTTCCCTCCTCCAGTTCCTCCACTTCGTGTCTTCCTGGTGCTCAGGTCATTGTCCTTGACGAGGCCCCCATCTCGAATTACTGGCCTGGAATCATCCGCTCCCTCTCTGCCTGAACAATATCAGAAACGAGATCTCTGGACCTGTGTCTGAGCAACCACCTTGCGCTGTGCGTTCCTCGTAATCTGGTTTATCTCATCCTCCTGATTCGACCCATTCTCACAGCTTGTCTGTGGCTACACAATGACCTGTCAACTCGAACGCATGCTGCGCTCAAAGCCTCTGAACAACCGCCGTTTCGAGTTCTGATAAATCAAGATATCTCGACCTTTCAGTCCCCCTTCGCTTCGAGGACTTAGGGACCCGACTCTATTGATGGGGCTATGAAATGCTGTGGATAAGCTGGGGTCGACTCTGCCAGAAACGGCCAAAGTGCGGTGAGATTGGTCGTTTCTCCGGCTTCCCTGTGTCACTGACCTTCTCAGCCAGTCTCCTAGATGCGTCACAAGAGCTCGATTCCTCACATAATGTGCCAGCATACGGCAGCGCGTGGACTCAGCTTCAGGATGGGATATCGAAATGGAGGGGACATGAGGCAGATGGGGAGCGATCACGTACGTTTCGTTGTTTTCTCTCGTTTTATGTTCTAACATTTCCGTTCCTTCGTGCTCAGGTTTCCCCATTTTTNCGCGCTCATTGTCCTGCCAGCATCCCAAGATGGTCCTTCCAGACGTCTTGGCCGAACCTCGATGTTCCTCTGATGTCTCCAGCTCGCAGCCCTGAGAAAATGCTCTCGATACCGGTGGAGCAGGCCTCATCTGAAGGCGTCTGGCAGGCTTGGACTGGAGGCGACAACTACAACAAGACGACCTTGCTAACTGGTCGTCAAACGAACGCTATCGTCAAGCTACCACCGTAGCACTTTGAGTTGGTTTCGTTAATGACGAGATTCTCAGAATGTCGCTCATCACTCTCCTTTACCGACAAGTAGAACTCCACACGCACCGCAGGCGTCCCCACCCTTGTAACACTCACACCGGTCTCGTGCCCTGAGTACCTCGGTGTGACGGACATGCTCAGCTTCATATGTGCAGCGTAGAGTCGGATGAGAGGGTGACGGAAGGGATGGAATGATGGCTCGAGCGCTCAAGAGCTGGGTTGAAGACATCCGTTCTCGAAGATAACGTTCGTAGCGCTGATTACGGTTTCCAGTCAACTGCGGCCTCATCGACCTCATCGCCCACTGGCAGGCTCTTCCACCGTGCCCAGGCTCTAGTGTCGTCAGGGACCGAAGGCGAAGACAAGCAACGCACAGCCGCTGTAAACATGGAGAACGGTTGACCTCGATGTCTCCTACCCCCGCGTCTTTACGTCCTCCTTCACTGTCGCTGGCTCCATCCACTTCCTACACCTGTTAGCATCCATTTCCCGGGCTGTTATTTTCCTTTCCCTTCCTTTGCTTCACTTCCATCCCATCTCCGCGCTGTCGTTTACTTCCTACCTTGCTCCATTTTTGGCCGTCTTTTTCGTTCCTGTCTTCGTCTTTGGAACCATTCTACGATGCTGGCTGATTTATCATGGATATATATTTCAATGTACTGCTCATTACCGCGTTTACTGAATTTGTTACACATGCTCTTTTCCTCTTCGTTGGACGGGACATTCCTAGTCTCCAGCCTCAATGCTTTCCACTTCCTGTATCTGCCGCCCTTGCGCTCGATTCTCTTGTCCCTTGGGGAACACAAGTTGAACCAACCTTATTTGCCCCTCTTTTGAATCCAGTAGCGTCTGTCCTCGCAATATCAACCTGGTTGGTGGGCGCGGTCAGATTTCTCAAGGCATAGCGTCAAGATCACGGCCACCGCTGTGGTCATAGAGGTCCAGGGTTTGGTCTCAGGATATGCGTTGGAAGAGAAAGGCGAGAGAAAAGATTTACACAGTAGAGGATTGGAAGTTATCATGTACGCAGAGCAACATGAGATATACTCTAAGGTGAACGGTGGATATTTTGATGAGGGGCATATGACTGTCCACTTCGAACGGGGTCAAGAATGCTCGGTCGCAAGTAGGGTGCGTCGCGCGTTTACCATGGCTCTCTTGCCAGGAGACGTGCATTGAATAAGTGGACTATGGGTCAATTTCGATTGAAAGAAAGAAAGCGTGCAACTTACTCTACACAAAAATTGAGTAAAAGTTTAAACTGCGCTCTACTCATACGATGTATACTATTTCAGGAACGCGACTGAGGAGAAAATCAAGTGGGGGCAGATCATTCTGGTCAACGTTGAAAGCTACTCGACGATACCGCCGAGTGAAGGCCGGGCCAACCCTCTCAAGAACAACTGCAGCCACTTTCTTTTCTCCCAGATCAAAGTAGGTTCCAAGGATGGCGAGCTTCTCCCCTGAAATCTTTTTGGACATTGATACACACAGCCAATTTCGTAAGACAGAGAGGCTTGGAGTGGATTCGAGGTCGTGAAGTGTGACTGCGATTCGAAGGCCGGCGTTTGTGAACCCGAAAGAGAGATCAACGTGGTTGGATATGTCCCCATATAAGTGAGCGGTCCATAGTTCCGTGGCATCAACTTCCATGGCCTCTTGGTGCACAGCCGAGCGGCCTGACCGTACCTTGAAATGGGAGGAATCGACGGGGTCTCTGGGGAGCATTGAGCTGAACCGTGAAGGCTGGCCCAATTCACCATCCCAGATAAATATGTTCCGTTCGTTGGCTTGCTCGGCACACGCCACCTGCAAGCGGTAAAACGCCCGTTCCCTTCCTTCTCCATACGCTGCAGTAAGTATGATCCCCAGAAGACCAAGAACACAGTAGGCCGCGTCTTCGGGCACCGTGGTCTGGCGATTTGACATGTACTTGAACATTCTTGATGCACTGCTTGGGGATGGTTCGTACGCAGCCATGTCTTGCGACGATACACCTATGTACGTGCTGTGAGCAAAGCGTTATGAAGACCTGATTAGCAATGTCTGCCACGAACCAGCCGCAGACGTGAGCCACCACAAGCCAGCTACGTGATACTTTTCATCGTCGTATGACTCAACTTCTATCCCTGCATCCCAAAGCCGGTGACCCTCCAAGTTGAACTTCCGCACGATATCAAAGGTATGACCGTCATGAGGGAAAATCCTCTCCCAGTGTTTCCCCAGAAAGACCATTCTCTTGGGAGCAAGGAGCTCCTGCAGCGTCCACCCACGTCGAAACCATTGATCGTTGATGAAGTGCATCCCCATGTACGGTTCGTAGGATTCCAGGTAGACGATGCAGAGATAGGCCTGTCTGTACCACGTAAACATCGAGCGGATGGATTCGTCCAATTCGCTACTGCTCGATTTGTCGATGCACGCCGTATCAATCCAGATATACTTGCACCCAAAGTCAACCGCGGCCGTACTAAATCCAACGAACTTGGGATCGTCCGAGATGTCTTGGGAACCGCTTTGTATCCTCTGGTAATTCAGCTCGTTCGCTCCCCATGTGTGTGAAAGGACCGCATATCTGGTGTTGAGAAGGATGAAGCGCTTGATATCGTGGCCATGCTCCGGCATGAAACCTTTCCATTTTGGCAATGTTTCCTCCGGGCCATACTGCTGTAAGGCTACACTCGTCACGATTTCACTGAGCTGGCTCCGAGTGATAAAGCGACCAGCGGTTGTGTCGTAAAGCCGAATCGGGAGGACTGAGCAACGCTCAGATACAACAGCGCGGATGAACCGAGGGATATCCTGCAGATCTTTAGCGATGAAATTCTGCGTAAGAAGCAGAGTTCCCCTACCTCTGACGTCTTCTTTGAGTGTCAATCAAGTGCACGGTAGAGCCTCCTCAAGTCAGCGAAAACGTCAAAGTAACAGCGTATGAGAGGACATACACAAGTTACTAACGTTGGCATGGAGGATCCGTAGTGGCGGTCGAGCAAGATAATACTGACGCGGTTGTGGTATTCTAATTGTTTCGCAGAAAAGAGTACGCAGCGTCTAAGCCCGTTAGATAGCTCAGCAGAGGCGACCTCAATTTCCGTGGCCTTCGGGGAGGCTGTGTACATCATATCCCTTCCTAGGGTGCATGCTTTACCAAGTACGATACCGGGTAACATACTCTAGAGTATACACCGTGTAGGAGATGAAGTAAGGAAGAATATGATTGAGTTCTCCGTATGAAATGTGGGGATTCATGAACATCCACGCCTGTCAGCGAGCAAGCGAGCGCGCAGAGAGGTACATCATGTATATCAATACTGGAGGATCCGGTAACAGAAGACACGCATAGCTATAACGTTGCCCTCCTCCACGTCCTAAGCCTCCTCCCGTAACATGCGAGTACGAGTAGCGTCGATCGACTACTGGGGTGCTCTCAAAAAGAATGACAACAGCCGAATGCGTTGCAGAGCACATGGCGAACGGGAGGGGTCAGAGGGATATGACGAGCAAAGCTCTGGAGATGACTTCGAGGAACGGCCCTGCGGTTCTCCCCAGGATGTAAGGAGAGTGTTGCTATGGGCGCAGGAGGATGAAGCAGGAATTGTGCTCTGTGGAATGGAGTCGATGGGCCGTTAGCTGAAACCTTGCGGCGTATCGATACCATTTCCTGAAGCTGCACCGACCGCTACAGCTACAACTTCAGTAGGTCGATATCGCCTGCTACGGGAGCGGAGGGAGGCTTGGATGCAACCGGGTTCGACTGAGCGTATTCATCCCCAGGGAGTGAGAAGATCGAGGGGCGAGGATTTTTGGTGGATGACGTTGCTTTGAGAGACAGTCGTTGGAGGTGGTGGCTGCGAAAAAATCCTGACGGCATCGAAGGAAGCATGGAGGAGATATCCTCTCTNGCTGGGGGGGACAAAAGGGGTCGTCCACGAGGGGAACGTGTCGGTGGCTAGATGATCGTTTGCATCTTCCTGCTGTCCTTCTTCCGTCGTCTTCCTCCCCCCTCCTTCTCCATCTGCTTCCAGACCTCGCATAGAGCCATCCACTACGAGGCTCCAATCAGACATCGTCTCTTCCATCTATTCTTCATGCCTTATGTTCCTAAGTCGTACGCCAAGCGTAGAAGATGTGGCGGCAACGCTGGAATCCATCCGGGGAGACGCAGCGCGATTCGTCTGGGATAACTGCTGGATCTGAATCACGAGAAGTGCTATTGAGCATATGCGTAAGTCAAGGGAGAAAGGGAAAGAAAGCCGATGTAAGACTCACTTGAGGACCATTCGCGCTAGTTGATCCGACAACCGTAGACTCCCAGAAGCGACCATATTGAGGCTGGAACCATGTTGCTTGCCAGCGTGTTGGGTGGGAGCTCGGCGTCGGTTCGGAAGGTAGGGGATGGCATTGATGAGGCGTATCGAGTGCGTGACGAACCGCCCACAGGAAGACCGAGAGAGATGGTGTTTCGTTGATTTGTCAACGCTGGGTTTCGAATGGAGAGTATGGGATAGCTGGAGGTGTGGGACAGAAGCGCAGTTTAGTAGACGGTACCCAGGAGTAAGAGCAATCGAGTACTCACAGATAGCCGACACCTCCTTCAACACGGGTCCCATCGATGAGGGAATGATTCAGGTTGAACCAAGGGACGAGAGGAGGGATGGACGCAGGGAGGGAGCATCAACATCAATGACTTTCAGTTATCCGTTGTTTGATTCATCGACAGCTCGCGTCAGAGATCCAAAGTGTGGTGCTTCGCATCTGATACAAAAGGCGAGGGGAGGAAATTGAGTCCAACCGAAGAGTCGGATGATCTGAGGCGCATTTTATCCGGGCGAGGGCATTGAGACGGCGAGGCTATAGTGTATGCAGTTCGAGGAGAGCAAGGTGTACCGCTGGTGATGCGTTCGCGTGATGGGTTATGCTCTCCGAGTTCCTGTATTTGAGGTCGACGGTAAGCCATAGAAAAAAACATGCAGGGGGGAGACTTGCCTTGGTTCGAGGGGGGTCGTTGTGACGCGAGTACTTGATACTTATCGAGAAAGGTTAGGAGAGCTTTGAATCGATTTCGAACGAAGTAACGCGCTCGACAGTGCTGGTCGCTGTTGATAACGATGGTAACGAGGAAAGAAGCGTCGAGCTCGCTTGTGGGAAAATCAAGGCCGTCGGCCCGGCTCGGATGCAATAGCTGATTCTGTCCCTGATGGTTCGGTTCCTGAGATCTTGAGACCTGACATGGACATTCGACCTTGCCTTCGATGTACCTCCCTCAGTCCCCCCAATATCTTGCTGAGCATCGACTACCGAACGACCACCAATGTGCTTCGAAACACGATGAAAGCCCCCTCAAATTGTACCATACGCGTCGTTGGAAAATGCTGGAGCTGGTTTCAAACACGACGTAGGTTTGTTTTTTCGCTCCGAATACTTTGACTGACCTACTCTAGAAGTGATACTACTTGCTCATCGTTCTCTATGCCCTACTCAGGTCGATGGAAAATTAGTCGATTCTGCGCTTTTGGCTGCGATAAGACGATGTCCCATCTTCCTTGGGAGATGAGATGAAACCCATCCGCCGCCACTCGATGGTACTGTGACGAAAGTCGGGCATTAGGTGTGTAATTCTCTGTCAGTTTCTCGGTACATTTGTTGACCAAGTACCCTGTAGTCCGCCGAAAATGTCGTTAATGAGCAGCCCACATCGTCTGAGCCCTCCACGCCTCGCCTCCACCTTCTGCAAAACTACGCTAGTGCCGTTGATGAGACCATCGACGACGACTTCACCCAGGATACCCCTCCCTCATCAGACACATCCCCACCGACTCCGTGAGGGCAAACGACTTCGAACTCGGCTTCAAAGACGAACAAGGAATCAATAGCATTTAGCCACCACGCTCTCGTGAGTTTCTTCTGAGCTCGCTTCGTTTTCGCCCTATTCAAGAGTCGACCCTCATAGAATGTGAGGCCCTAAGCTTTCAGCCTCAGGTATTATCGCTGATGCTTCTCGCAGGCCCTTCATCCTAATGTCGCCGCTACACGAGCGTGACTTTTGGCAATCCACGACCACCAGGACCTGTCACATATCGGATGCTCCAGCGTTGAGCACTGGAATACCCTTCGTATTCCCAGTTTCTTTCGCATGGGAGCCTTGTCGTCCTGTTGTCCTTTTCAACCAAGATGCAACCATGGATCATTCCCCTATGCATTACCGCCTCTCCTCGTTCAACCGCTGAGGCCCATGGATTGCAGTTTTACTCCTCGTTTCAGATGACCAAAGAAGAAAGACGACAAGACATGACCTGCAGCATCCGAGAAATTCTGAGTCCGTTCATCGTTCATCCGGACTTGGTGCTCTACGTCCGGGGCTATGCCACGAGGCGAGAGCACATACCTCCTCCGTCGTACGCAGCCTGAGCCCAGATCAGCTCTCGCTTCTCATTATGGTGCTTGGCTCCCTTATCCGTACCCAAATTTGTTATTCCATGTCGCTTGATGTGTCCAACGTTTCCTTCATATCCACAGCTGATCCCTACGTGGTCTTTCTTCCATAGTTTTGTCATATGTACTCTGTACGCTGTACGTACATACTTGGACTCCCCATACGATGCCTACCCGTACACAAATTGCAGATAGTTTCCAGCCTACAAGTCGTGAAATCTACAACCAGGAGGTTGAATATAGCGCATCTCGTTTCGATCCAAGCATCCTCTCCTCCCTCGTTGACTGGACAATGGTTAGAACCTCACCACCGCGAGGTACAAGTCTACATCTAAACTTTGGCGGAGCACTATTCCAACGACCATGAATCCCTCATCAACCGCTCACGGCGAAGAAGACAGGCGAGTACTCACAGCAAAAGCCCATCAACATCCTCCGCGTTCACGTCAGGTAGCAGTGCCTCTCCTTTCTCATCCCGTTCGGGCAAAATTTGAAATGCCCAGAGGACTGAAGCAGCTTGAATGAAGAGGTTGCTATTCGCGACATAGCGGCCGACGCAAGGCCTGCCCGAGGAATCATCAACGGGCTAGGATCTGGTACTTAAACCACTGGACTCACCGACGACCAAAACCATATGTAACATGCCCTTCCTTCATCCTTCGTGGCAATATTGACAGGTGTTACTACCTTTCCCGTCGAATTTAGATACCGTTCAGGTTTAAACTTATGCGCGTCGTCACCGTAAACGTCTGGATCTTGATTGAGACCCCTGAAGTGTGGTCCTCAGTATCACAGCTGCGAATTGTATATTGAATTTCGCCTACCAAGCGTTCGCGATCACAATAGAGTCCTTGGGTATCTGATACCCGTGGTAAGTATCTTCCTTGTCNAAGACTATGGGGGAGACCCAGGGGAGGTACGGGACGCCAGCGCAAGACTTCCTTTACGATAGCTTGGATGTACGGAAGGTTGTCGAAGTCACCAAAAGTTGGCATTCGTGACTTCCCAACTACACGGTCGAGTTCTTCCTGAGCGGCGAATTGAACGGAGGGATGGAGTAGCATCGCCTGCATGAACCATAGCATGGTGATAGCCGTCTGAATATGATGAAAACGTCAAGATATAGAGTATGTTCGGCGAGTAGCTGGGGAATGTTACCGTATCAGAGCCGGCAAGGCTACTCATATGGTCAGGATTATGAAAAGATATGATGGCTTCGGTTTTGCTGACGCACTAGAGTGTTCCCGCCGTCCACGTCGTTTCGTCTAACGACAAAGTCCCCTTCGAGCACTCTTGAAGAAGTCGAGTAGATATGCAGGGGTGATGAGACCCCGCCTTCTGAAAGAAATAAACATTGCGCGTCAGAGTAGCTTTGAGAGAAGAGAAACATGTGCTTACTTCTCGAGCCGCTACTCCGTCGAGTAGTTCCCTGAATCTAGCGGAGGTCTCAATGTGCCAACGCTCTGCATCCGTTCTCCAAGGACACCTTGATGAAGGGTGTGTTAAATCTAAGTATCTCTTCGCCAAGTACGCAGAGAGAACTTACATCCACCGCGGTAGGTACGTCATCCAGGTGAGGAACTCTACGTAGTGAGCTCCAGGACGTGCGGCAATTGCAAGTCGTTGGGCAACATCTTCGATCCAAACTATCATTGGGTCGCTTGAATTCAGTATCGGAGGAAGACCATATATTAACGAAATCATGAGCGAGGTTGTTGCTCGCCGAATGTGATTGAAGAAGTCGTCCGGAGAATCGAAGAAAGTTGAGACAAGAACCGAGGCCTCGAGCTCGAGCTGGGGGAAATATTCTTCATAGATATGAGGGCCGACGGCTCTATTACAATTTGAATGTGAACGTTTCAGTGGAAGAGAAATTTGAACGGAATCGCAAAAACTTACTCATGAGCTGCGCGACGCATCCGCTTCCAAAGGTCACCGTACCGGGTGATAGCCATGAGGTATCCCTTCGTCAATAATTCTCCAACGACGATATTCTTGGGGCGATTAGAATAGATGCTGGATCTTCGATCAAGGAGATCAGACGCGGCCTTGTGGCTGTTGAGGACGATTATTGGTTTACCCAGAACACTGAGGGATACGATTGGACCTAGAGTTTACTTCAGTCAAACAGCACTTTGAGTCCGAGTCGAGTATAACGTATACAAACCATATTTCTGACCCCATACCGTCATCCGCCGCCATATGCTTTCGGTTTCGGTGAGTTGAAGCAGGTTTCCCAAGACGGGTAACCGTGGAGGACCCGGAGGAAGGTTCCTTTTCCAGATACACGATTTCAAGACAAATAAAGACGCGAACAAGACGAGAGCGAGAGGAATATGCGGCCAAAGTATGCCCATATCAGAGTTACGTGAAACTGGGGATAAGAAAGTGATGAGACCAATGATAGGTTTGCTTTATGAGGCGCGTTGCCGTTCATCAGATGGGACGGTGTATCAGCTAAAAGCCCTTATATAATGTAGGCGAAATGCGTCCGTACCAGACAAGCTGTGAGACACTTTTGTTGACAGAGATCACCAAGACAGGCATGACAACTTCATGCTTTCGCAGAGTCCATTGCGGAGTGCCCGATATGTAGAAAGAGGTCGCCATCGGTGGGCCCTTCAAGTCCCATCATTGGAGTGGCGTATAAGGCGTTGATGATCGAGATTTATATGGGACGAGATCTTCAGAGTAGAGATACGGGGCTCCGTAATAAAATTTTGGGAAAAGTCGGCGCGCAAAAGTCCAGGGTGGAGCAGGTGAGAGTTGGACACGTTTCTAGGAAATTCGAGCATAGTAGTTAGCTCGAATAGCTTCTACTTAGTAGTGAGCCAGTCTCGGGGTACAAGAATGCCCAGTTGGATTGCGAGTTGGACCACGGTTAACTTGGGGACTGGTGATGACTTGAGGCTAAGCGCGTTACGCGTCTGCCCGCCGTTTCTGGCAAGAAAGCAAATTAGGCAAAAATTTCGCACAAGGCTTCGGCGCCGAGGCCGAATCTTCATGTTTGCTTCTCTTCTCTCAGGCCTCAAGCTCATTTTCACCGTCTGGGTTGTGGTTTTCCAGGTCTTCGTGATTAGTTCATGCACTGCAGCACCCGCCCTATTTTCAGACATTGAACACCGTCTACTCGCTATCTATATTATATAAATCGTTTCGGGCACACGACTGAGGAGATCGTCGCTGGAGGGCGGCCCATCCAGGTGAAAACCGCAAGCGACGCGACGATATTGACAAGTATGTTCCCCACCAATCTTCTCCAGAATCACTGCAAAAACTCTGCTTTCTATATGATCACGAGGATAGGTCCCCAAGATGGCCAATTTGAAGGGCAAATTGAAATGGACGTATTCAGGCATTGTTATCGAGATCACGATGCATCTCCCTGCGACTTCTCCATCGGGAGCAATATCATGAAGGATGACTGGGATTCGAAGGCCGGCGTTCGTAAAACTGAAAGAAAGATCAATATCGCTGGGATTATACTTGCCTACACGAGAATTCCATAGTTCTGAAGCGTTGACCGAGACGACTTTGTTGTGATAACACGGGAGGAGCTCTCCGTGATATTAGGGACGTTCAAAGTTCGGCTAACGATCGTTTCGAAACGGTTGAAAACTGAAACGTTTTGATCCTGACGAGCGCTAACGGGCGCTACCGCTTTCTCAACTTTGAAACCACCTTTTCGCCTTTCACAACGGAAGAGAACAACAGAACGAAACGGTTCAGGGCAAGTTGGTAGATGAGAACAATTTGACCACTTCGGGACGAGACCCTGTGATTGCTGGTTATATACTGCCAAGAGCGAACCACAGGTACAGCGATTTAGTCTAGCGGTTTACGCGTCTACCTTCTCATTTTGCACCCGAGAGGTACGAGAGTTCGATCCCGCAGCTATCCCTCCTTGCCTTTTTCTTTCTGCAGCAACGTTTGGAAGAGCGGGATTGCTGGGATTTGAACTCACGTCGCTTGCATAGTCAAAAATTGAAAGTGGCGATAAAACCGTTGAGCCAAAACGCCATTACTATGAGGTGCACTAGAACATTGATAGCACGTGGGAAAAGGGTTCGCTGACAAAGTGAGAAACCCCTTCCTATCTTGGCTGGCTGACTCATTGGGCAGATCAGACCCCATGAGCGCGCACAACGTCGTTTCCTGGCGCTAACGCCTCGGCTAACGCGGCGAACCGAGTCACAAAATCGTTTTTCGTTGCGACCGTTTCGAAACGATCGTTAGCCGAACTTTGAACGTCCCTAATATGTCTGTGTTGTAAGTGCCATCAGATAGTATACTATTGCTGCAATTGTGACCTCAACTTTCCGTGAGCTGTCACTATCCTTTGCTTGTGGTAACTGGTGCGGCATGAGAAGCCCTCACACCCAGTTGAATTTGCGTGCCGACAAACTTTCCGTAACAATGAAGTTGGCTTAGTGTTAAAATGGTTGCCCGAGGTGGGTCTAATAATGCCAACTTCCATATTCTCCCCAACGAGAAGGCTGCAATGCCTCTCGCCAACAGTGGAAATGTGCGGATGGGCTCTTATAACGATGTCGCAGGTAACCAATGGAACTACAACATAACGACCATCCACAACCATATCCACGGTCCTTCCACGTCCAACACTTCTCAAGAAAACCACCTCCCTGCCAACCCTACCATCCAGAGAGCGTCCGGCCGAAAAGGTTGGCGCACCGCCTTCGGTCGTTTCCGCGGCATTGCCTACACTCGGAAGAGCAAGGACATCGGTTCCTCTGTCATTGAAGATGGGGAACTTGTGCCGGTTTTGATGCGCTTCATGGGGATCAACACGGAGGACGATATTGAGCAGTTCGTCAAAAGGCTTTGTGGTCAGGACAGGTATGCATGCTCAGTCCTACTGAAGCCCTCCTTTGTTCTAAGATGTTTCCGCATAGTGATGTTGTCGACGGCGCAGCGATCGCTCACATTGACGATCAACTCGAACTCGTTTATGACCTTCTTTGTGAACTCTACTCACAGCGTAGCAACCAGAAAGGGTTCAAGATATGCTTGGGAGAAATATTTGCCCTGACTGGGTACCGCCCCTCAAATTCGGTACGAATCCACATTGTCTTCTTGAGAACCCCACATAATCTGACCATGGAACGATTAGGAAACAAAGATCAGACGTTGCTCAAAAATTGTGTTGAAAATTCTATCATGGCTCGACTACATGGCGAAATCTTGAACCTTCCGCTCCAAGTCCGCGATCATAGTCCGGGGAAGGACAAGCGCGATGTGGAACGAAGGGAACCGATGGTATGTTGTGGCAAGCCTCCGGCCGTGAAAGTTGAAATGGGAGGGAGGGCCTAGAGTCGTCGTCCCAGCGTTAATGTTGAGCATTCTGCTTGTATGTAGCCCGGAAACGGTTCAAAGCATCTTCATCGCGTCCTGTTCTTTCCTCTTCTTCGCCACCAGACCGTAAGGGATCGTCCCTTCTTCCTCCTTGCCCTCCTCCTTCCCTTCTTCTTCCATGCCCTCCAGGTTGACCGAGCGGTGTTCACGATCTCCCAACGAAGTCTCCAGCGCAATGCATCAGACGGCAAACGAAGCTGGTCGTCCGGAAAGAGCAAGGGCTCGAATGAGGGACAGAGGATTCTCCGGAACTGGGGTGGTCGCGTCCCAGCCGCTGCGACGTTGAGGAAACGATCGGCGCTCAGTAATAGAGCATAGGAAGGTGGGGAGAAGGGACGAAGCGTGTGCCTTGATGCGATGTTATGTTGTATCGGAATAGCGTAATCTTCGACGGTGGGGATGATTATCAGCTCAATATCGTTCGGTATCTACTCTCGGGAACCTGGGATAGTATGAGTGACACCAATGGGAAGGAGTTGAGAGTTGAGTCAAGACTGTTTTAAAGGGGTCGTTGAGGATGTGATTTAGGACTAGGTTTGTATGGATTTGGCGTGGAAGCAGCGCTGGGGACGTGGGACCAATGGCTGAGGATAGTGGAAAGAGGGGGCAGAGTGATAGACATGATTCAAGGAGGAGCAGCGCAGACAAGACGCGTAGGCCACGGCTCTGTATCGTAGACATGATTCATTTCCGTTGTCCAGCAGGCATGTTCAAGCTCAGACACCCGCCTCTAAGCCATCTCCCACTCCCAGCGAATTGAGATGTCAGCAAGCAGGCGATCATCTGGTCATCCCTTGCGTTTGGAGGACACGATCGACGATCGTACATTCGTGGAGATGTTGCTCTCGTACGGAAATAGGGAGCCACGACTGAGTGTGGGCGATAGCGGTGGAACCGGAAAGCTGTGAGTTGGGAGGTTGCAGTGGGGGTATAGAGCGGCCAGGAGCGAGGTGGTCGTATTATCAGACAGCACCATGGATAGAAAGTAGACGAGAGATTGATGGGTGATGAAGAATACGACGCAGTGATCGAGGGGCGAGGAGCGTGGTTTGCGGTGGGAATTGGGGGTGGGGGATGCATCGATGAGGGTGGGGCGGAAGAGAGGTTGCAGAGTAAGCGCGAACGATGACGATGGGATCCATGATGGGGCGAAAGCGTCACAACGTTGAGGACGAACCGCTGGGATCGATGGCCGTGTCAGAAGTTGAGCATAGCGCTCCCAATCTCTCCCCATCTATTTAGGCTCTAAAAACGTTCCCTCCGTCATACACATTCAGCTCTGAAGCCTGCTAGTGGATGCCAACTTGAATGGGCTGCGTATCTCTGGCTTGAATCGAAGCATCCGGGTGGGGAGAAGTTGTTCAAAAGCTAAAGGAACGAGGGGAGAAGGGTGAGGGAAGCAGTTAGAGCGTGTTATACGGTCAAGCAGAGAAACGGACGTACCTATTTGCATCAGCGCAGAGAGCTTTGTTGAGGAGACGGAAAGACCAAAGAATCACATAGGCCTTGAGAGAAGCAGACTCGAGCACTGAGCTGACTCCCATCCGTAGGAAGGGAATCAGGCTCGAGGGACATTGAGCCCATCGACGTTGGACGAATCTGAAGCAAGGAAGAAAGTGAAATGCGGATGTCGTTGCTCTCAATGCGTGAGCTGGGGGAGGTCCTGCCATAGGAGATGCTTTTGTTGAAAACGAGCCACATTCGACTCTCAACTCGTCGAGGGCAATAATGAAGTCGTAGGCCATGGTGAAAACGAGGAGATGCTGATGTTGGAAACTGGACAAGTTGGCGGGTGGGAAAGGAAAGTGTACGCGCGTCGCCCCCACGTGGGATAGACTTTTAGGCTTTCTGGATCAACGGTCCGACTACTTACAGCTGTTTGCAATATTGTTGACACTCCCAGAATCCGTGGGTATCGATTACGTGAAACCATGAAAACTAACTTAGCCAAATTTCTTCGATTTTCACCAAGCGCCCACCACCATGGCTTCGCGACGCCAACCTTTGTCGCGTTATGGCGTATCTCCTGAATTCGTCGAGGACAGTGTTGATGACGACGACAACGACAACGAGCTCCCGCCACCTCACATGGCCTTTACTGGGCCCCGGCTAGCCCGCAAGACTTCCCCCCTACTTGAGCAACGACGCCGCAGCATGTCCAATGCCCAGCGTGATCACTCAAGCCCAGTTATCATTCAACTCGGCGACCGATCTGCACACCCATTGGATGGTCGCCAATATCCTTTCGAACCTCTTGCTCACACCCAAATGCCTCCACCTCCACCTCCACCCCCCGCGCTTGCTGCTCCCACAATCGCTGTAGACCCTGCAACCATTCCTATCCTCCCTTCCACATTGAAGGCTGGACCTACAATGCCGGTTGCCGAGTTCTGTGAACAACATGATGTTGGTGAACACCTTTGCGCATTGTTGTTCGAGAATGGCTACCGCAAGACGAATACCTTCCCCTTCATCACCGTCCCCAATCTCATCAAGATGGGGTTCAAAGATGGTGATATTGCAACCTTTCAGGTTGCGGTGCGAGCATGGGGTGTTCCGGTTCGACAAGATTAGACTTTATTGGACGTTCTTTCCTCCCTACTCTTATGGACTTTTCACGGACAATGTTGTACATGTTATGGACTTTTCACGGACAATGTTGTACATGTTATGGACTTCTTTCGTAGACCTTGTTGTACATTCTATGGACTTCTTTCGTAGACCTTGTTGTATTTTTAGAGATACCCTGCATGTCTAAAGTACCCCTCCGCATCGGACGCTGTAATTATACCCATTACCAAGAGCATATCATACATAATGCCAGCACCTGTAGCTGAAAGAATGTAATCGCAATTTCTTTGTAAGTATGCCTTGATCTTGGAAAAAGCTTCCTCGATAGGATTGAAGTCTGGGGAGTAGGGTGGAAGAAGTTCAAGCCGCACACCTAAGAAGGTGAGCAGGGGATGTAGGTTGCAAAGTGACGTTACATACCATGTGCCTCGATTAGCTCTCGGATTTCTTGGCCGCGGTGAATCGTGGCATTATCCATCACAAGGACACTCAATGTACCGGGGAAAGGTGAACAGAGTGGTAACTAGAAGTGAATTCGTCAGTGATTGTGAACTTGCGAGAAAGCAGATACAGACAACTTCGTCCTCAAGATATTGATAGAACAACTCGGCGGTCATAGATCCCTCAACCACCATACATCAGGAAAACCCCATTGTGAGGAGGAGCCGAGTAAAGCTACCAAAAGCTAACAAAAGGTCCAAGAGATTACAAAGCTACAAAAGAAAGGTATGCCCAAAGTAATGACTCAAAAAATCTCCAAAATCTTCGTACATTTGTCACAAGTTACTAAAATCTACCTAAAGATAAGTCACTTACTAAGAGTTGCCAAAGCAAGGAGAGCTGTAAAAGCACAAAAAGATTGTGAAACCATAGTTTTACNAAAAAGAAACCTGTATCACTAAAATATATATGAAATAGAGACATCCAATGTTGAGTGAAATTATTATATTATAGATATATGTAAACATGGGTTGACACTACAATAGATGCTACACAATTACCAACAAAATACTAGGGAGCTACTAATGATGACATCTAACTATATGGCTAGCAACCCCTCAATACCGGATGAGCAAAGCATAACTACTCACAACTGAGTACTAAATCATGAACTTGAATGGCAAGATACCGTTACTAAAMAAGAACCATGCTATAAGCTATCAATACAAATAAGAGAAGAAGGAAAGAACGTACAGAGGTTGAAGATCYAAGTAAGCCAATGTTGAAGAAGGTGGAAGTTAGAAAAAGAAAAAGAATGTCGGAATAAACTGCAAGTGAGCCCGTATAAAACCGGGTCTGAGATTGAAATTTCAAGTCCAGTGGCAATCACATAATTACGGATGTTGGCCATCATGCGCCGTGATGCCGGAATTATAATTTCCATTTTAAGTAAAGTCATTTATAGTTAACCTTCTAGTTTAGGAAATTCAATTACTTTTCCTATTAGGGAAATTTCTTTAATTGGAACTATGATACGACCAAATTCAAATGAACATCTCTTTACTAGATGATTGAGTATCTGTGGGTTAAGCAAAAAGACTTGCCTTTTTCAAATATAAGTCATTGGTGGTTTCTATAATATTTGCATTAACAGTATTATGATTTGAAAGCCAGCTACAGCTATGAAAAGCTAGGAAATTGGCTGGCAGCTTTCATTCATTAAGGGAAAGTGACAGAAAGCTAGTAAAAGCAAGAGATAGTGGGATGTCTGAGAACAAAATCTTTGAAAAGCTATAAAAAGAGACGGCACTAGAGTATCTTCTTATGAAATCTTTGCAGAGATAGATAAAGCCAGAAAAAGCTATAGGTGAGATATAGCCTATTTTCAAATCCTTCTAAAGCACTTTTATTGATTTGAATGATTTTATTAGTACATACTTATTGTGGATCAGATTTGCTAGGCTTCTCGCTAAACTAGGTTTTCCTGATGCTGTATGCAGCGCTATATGCGTCCCATGTACAACCTTGTTCCTTCATAGCCGAATATTAGTGCATGTAAATTACCATTGCGAATTATCGCTGCAGTGCGCGAATCACAGCAAGGCACTCAGCGTTGGTGAGCTCCATGACCTGTCTCATTGCCGTCGTCGCATCTGTCACACTTGAATTTAACATGAACTCGGAAATGGCTCCCAACCTCACACATAGCAGTAAGGTTAAATACGGGTGATGTACTCTACAAAAGTTCATGTGTAAGGTAGAAATCAATGTTCGGGCTCCTCGTCTCCCGTGTCCACATCCCAGAGATGGACAGCACCTTCCCTCCCTCCAGATACAAGCCGCTTCCCATCCGGCGAGAAAGCAAGTGACACAACCCAATCACCGGGGTTAAACCCCCATATCTGCTCCCAGGTATTGCATCGCCGCCAAATCCGTACCCTACCATCCCAGCTCCCCGTCGCAAGCACCTGTTCATCATCCCGGAATGCCAGACACTCAATGGCGTCATTGTGGGCTTTGAACGTGTGCATGATCTTCCCCCGATCAGCGCTCCAGATCTTCACTCTGCCAAAGATGGTGCCAGAAACGATCTGATTTCCGGAAGGACTCCACGCAAGTGACGTCGAGTCTTCAGAATTTTCCAACTCACTCACCACGTCATCCGCCAAATTCCAGACTTTGAGAGGTTCAGCATTGAACGTTGAACGCCAATTGGGAGCCATCCCTCGAGAAAGCAAGGCGATAGACCTCGCTGTCCCCGCCTTCTAACCTCTTGACCACCTCCCATTGACCTGCCTCCCGTCGCCACAGCTTGATCCAGCCGTTCTCATGCCCTGTTGCTAGGGTATGGTTATCGGTGGAGAAGCATAGAGACCAGATGTTGCCACTGTCGCTGGGATCCTCGTCGTCAGTATATCTGGTGGTTGAGGGTGACTGCGTGGTGGTGTCGATGATGGTGACATCCTTTTCATCTCCAACAGCAATGTGTGAGACATTGTGGGAGATTGTTGACCCGTCCCCTTGAACCTTGAGGATTTCCTTGGGAGGTTGAGCGGTTCCGTCCCCAATCCAAGTTGAGGTAGTCTGGCCGAAATGCGGGAGTGAGGTAAATATGATATTTGTCAGCCGGGAGAAAGCCACACTCTGTATAGTACTGGCATTGTACCCCTGCTGATAGCAACTGAGACACGCTACATGAACAATGTTAATGGCGGGATTCACAGATGTCAATAAAGCATCTCACCGAATGGTTGAAGAGCTCTGAAAAAGTCATTTCGGTGAGTCGTAAGAAGAATCGACGCGCCCCATTTGTATACTTCAGCGAAAGTTGGCCGTAAGTCCGAAGTAATGGGGAGAGGGTACTGAGTTGGGCTCGCACTGGCGAGTAGCCGTGTGAGTGTTAGCTTTGCCTCTGGTGCTGTCGCAAACGAGTGCAGGCGCACGGCAGCACTCATCACCTTTAATAGTGTCTCATCAGCATTTGGCACTTCTAGAAGTGAGGCGCGACGTGTATCTAGAAACATGCGAATGCCAATGTGCTCGAGATGGTATACCGGCAAATTGCTCACCATGGTCCAAGAATGACTGGAGGGTTTGTATATCCACACTGATAGTGTTCAAAGCACGTTCTTTGTCTCCCTGTTCAGTTGATAGAATGTCGCAAGCGTGAGATAGGGATGTGAGAATGTGTGACGCATTCTCGAAAGGGTCCTGCTCGATGATGGGTAGGTTGCCTGAGTCCGCGAATGTAGAGAACATTTGTTCCCAGTCGTGTTGAAGCGATGAGTGGAATACGGCCTTAGGACGGTACTTCTCCGGTTTGGACGGGGCCTAATGAAATTCAACTGTCAGTCATGTTGGCCAAATTGACGGATAAATATGATTCGGACATCTGAAGGGTCGGAGTCGGCGGCATCATCAGTCTCATCAATTGCTTCAGGAAAAGTCTGAGTCACCACTGTCAATATACCGCACAAATCTGTGCCTGCTCTAGAGTACATACCCCGGGAATAGATAGCCTAACAATAGGCCCATCCTCACTGGGCTCAGATTCCGTGACAGCTTTAGCAAAGACCGACTGGTGGATGAGCTGCCCGGGTTGGATTATTCGAGGGCGTCCACGATGGGGTCTGATTGATGTTGGAGGTGAGCTTTATCAATTGCTAGAGTGTCTAAACATACCTCCATGTCAAGCCGTCCTGGGTTTCATAGGAGAGGGAGCCGAAGGGAATATACTCCAGAGGCAGCCAAAACCACGTTAACGACTCTTTCGGCGTCACGGGGATCCAGTTCCCCTTGTAGGGCTCGATGTAGAGACCCCAGAACTGGGCCTCGTAAGTCATCCACCGAAGTGAATCTGTGAAATTGTTCAAATTCTCATTCTTTGTGTTACCACCGCCACTGAGAATTATATCCAGTGTCAACTCTCGTGAGTCAGAGCAGAAAAGGAAATCGCATACATGTCAGAGTGAGTCCCCTTAAACCACACCTCCTTTACATCGCCTCGATTTGAGCCCTCGATTGGGCCGAGACCGCCGTTCACGTACTCGGGTTGAAACTTGGCTCGTCGCTCGTCCAATGCTAACGCGTGACGGAAGTGGCAGACATGGCCCATGCCAGACACGGTCTCCGGGAAAGATTGGCCACGAAAAATTCCAATCGAAGAGACGGTGTCCCTGGTAGATGTCAGAGCCATCAATTGGAACGAAGAGCGCAATAGATAACATACCACACTCCAACGAAGTGGACTTTCACGTCTTTGTGGCACAGAGACCTCTTGAATGACCTACAGAGTTTCTCTTCTTCACTTTCGGATGCCTGTGGTTGCTGTTGACTGTCGTTGGATGCTGAATCCGATGCCTGGGTTGAAGGGGGAGTAGCGGTCGAGGCGCGAGTATGCGCTTTCAGCGCCGTGTAGAGCTCATATGCGCTATCGATTGCGAGTGAGTAAAGCGAAAAAGGTGAAGACAAAGGAAGCTTACAAAGGAATCTGATTTTCGTTTCCTTTGTGGAGTAGTCCCACCTGTCGGCGCAAACCAATCAGCGCCAGCGTCAGGAAAAGGTTATGGTACCTACCTTCTCGATCATACCGGCGATGACGCGAACTTGATATGCTCCCCTTGAGAAGCCTATACCAGTATCAAACACGAGCCATTGAGTAGTCATGGACGAAGCACGAACCAAAAAGGAAGATACGATCGCCGGGTTGGTAATTCTCTGATAACCACTTGTACGCGGCATGGATGATCTTCTCGAAGTTCCTAACAATTGAATTTGTGAGAATTTCAAGTCGAACGATGGGGAGAAAGCGGATACGCACCATGCGATAGCGGTGTCGATGTGATTGTAAATCACTTGCTTCAAGTAGCTGAATGATCGAAACGATGGTCGAGCATACGTCCCAATGCCGCTGTTATAAAAAAACGAGCTGTTCCACTTCGCCGCCGATCTTGATGATTCGGCTGAAAAGCTCGACGACGTTTGTGCTCTACATGATCCTCCACATGAGTACAGAACAGGGTGAGACGAAAAGGATGTGAGCGCACATTGACGCTAAATTGGTTTGAGGTCCCATCGATGTTCACGATGAGGTTGCGTCCTCTCCTCTGTCCCATAATGTCGTGATGGGGACAGCCAAACATAGCGGCGCGGATGTCGGGCTTGGTATCTTCCGCGGTGGGTTGTGGTAGTCGAGGGGGGTTAGCGTCCTCGCGCGCCCGCAGACTGGGCATTGGCGATTGTTTCGACGACATGACGGATCGATGGGTAAGACCTGAGACGCCAGGGAAATGGGGGAAGAGTGATGAGAAGTAAGAAATGAAAAGCGAGAACGGGGAGAAGAGAAAGGAGGTTGCTGGTAAGAAGATGAGTGAGCGAGGGGGGAGGATTGGCGAGTTCCACGCGGATAGACGGGTATAAATTTCAGCGAAGCGCGTTGAAACGAGGCAGACAGCGATTCGGGAAATGGGGATTTACCATGGAAGAATGACTGCGAAAAGTGGCTTAAGAGTTCCAAGTTCACGGATATCCACAGCC